>PVQA01001275.1:0-45895 GCA_002980515.1 Fusarium burgessii | reverse complement strand
ATTTCACTTCCTCGGTATGTGGAATAAGCTCCATAAAGCAGCTTTTAGCTTGTTGTATATATACTGGCTGGGAGAAGTTGGGACTTTGCCAGTTGACCGAGAAGCTGGCGAGCCTCTATTACCAAACCGAATTCATCTTGTTACTACAAGAAAGGCGAAAGAATGGCTGAATTCTATACGGGAAAAGCTTCATATTTTGGGCAGTCCAACAAGAGAAATTCTTCGTGATGTGGAAGCTTCTTGGACTAGGCAATTATCGCCAAACCGGCACAGAAAGATATTGCAAGATTACAACGAGAAAAGTTGCAGTTGGAGGCGTAAAAGTCTGGCTCTTTACGGTGTGTTTGCAATCCTGATGGCGGTGCTTATTCTATTGCTCAACTAGGAGAGATGATTGCTGAAAGATGGGATCTGGAATTGATTGTAACTAATAGACAACAGGCCAAAGAGCAAAAGCTTTTATCAGAAAGCTGCGAGAAGAAGCGCGCCCTAAAGAAGATGATGGACCGAAACTACGAGCAAGAGCAGCTGCCAAAGCGAAGGCATTACGAGAAGCTAAAGAGAGTGCCCGGTGGGAGGAATTGCGCAAACCTTGATTGATTCAAGATACAATTGAGCACCGATAACAGCTATTGAGATGAGAACAAGTTGATATTAATGAGCGGTCCTTGATGATTATAATGGTACTAAAATCGCACCTTGAAGCTATTCCGAATATTGAGAAATGGCTCCAAGATAACTTGGAACCCTTTCAAGTGATGAGGTAGGGAAGCTTCTGATTTAATTAAAGTTGCTGCTGATTTCATCTCGGTAGTTTTAACACCAAAGCCGCCTTTATTGTCCGGTTTATCGGTAGTCGATCAAGATGAAGTTGATATCATTACTTGCTCCAAAGTCGCAGCAATAAGAGTCACTTTTAATCTCGCCATGATGCCATTTTGCGATGATATCTATAGAAGAAGAAGCTGAGCTACTTGTGATGACTTGAAATGGATGGGGCTATGAGCGGGCTTCAAATCGGTATCATGATGCTGATCAAGGTAATGTCGAGGTTGGAGGCGTAATTGTGCCTGCACTGGGACTGGTGCACCAAGGGGCATGAGCTGTATTAACTGGCACTCTTTTTAAGCTATAAAAACTAATTAAAAATTTCTCAGATAATTAATATATATTAATTTAATGACTGTACTTTACTTAAGTCTTGTGATAATTGGTTGGATTTTCGGTTCAATTGGACTGGCAGTCTCGTCGGATGAGGACCTTGAAAACATGGATCCGGAAAGATGCACAAAGACCAAATTTCAGATTTTCTGCCGATTTCTGGCTATTTCCGGCTTACTACCGAGACGCCTAACCTTTTTAGGCTTAGCTTGTATCCGTCCCCATCAACGACATTCACCAACAAAAAAAGACAAATACATATAAACACAGAATACTGTAATTCCATATAGAGTACGTAGAGATAGATCGTAGAATATTTGCGCACGGCATAGATCAGCTGTTTTATTGCAAGAGAGCACCATTGTAGCATGTACGGGAAGCTGCAACAAATGGTTCATCGGTTGGCGGGGTATATTTGATCCGACATCACCCCAGAACCAAAGAAATTCTTCAACGGCAAACGACCTTGGTTTTATCAAAGCCAACTCGAGCTCAATAATGACCCTGCGCGCAGCGGGTAACCACCGTGTGTCCGTATAGACCTCTCCCACGTCTTTTATTCTCTCGGTTCCGCAAACTCTTGAAAAAATAGTTTGCCAATGTCTTGTTTGGCAAAGGCGGTGCGTCCGGCCGCTCTGCGTCAAAGCCTTTTCGGAGCGGCAAAGGTACAATGTCGACACATGGCGATGCCCTCAGAGAAAAAGGTACTCCGGGAGTTAGAGATGCAGAAGCGTCGAGACAAGGCTTCTTTCAACATGGAGGGTGAAGGGGTGGTGGCTCTGGATAAAAAAGCCCATGATGACTACTTTCATGGTGACGGTGGTCCTTTATTTCCTGGTGAGTTATGATGGGTGATTGATGGCTTTGGACAATTGATTTAACCAAGAGTCAAAGACTAACAAGATATAAAAGGCACATTCGTCGCTGTCCCATTCTCACGATATCCCTCGGGCATCTCCAACTTGTTCAACTACTCATGGTACAGACTACGACAATTCGGGTTCGAATACATCTCACTCCTCCAGGTGAAACTCTTGTCTATGCCCGACTGGACAACCCGGCCCAAGTGGAAAATCGCCCGCGGCAAGATTGCGCCTACTGTAAAGAACATGTACATGGAGATGCTCGGAGCCTTTGCTGCTGGTGACAGGGAGGCCATCAAAGGATTATGTCTGAGCCCATTCGCGACCAAACTTATTGCTGCCATCGATCGTCGGAACCCCACTGAGCGTGTTACATTCGAGCTCGTCAAGCTCAACCACACATGGGTGTACCCTCGTGTCATGGCACACCAGGTTCACAAGATGAACCCGTATGACAAGATTCACAACACAGAGCAGGCCGTTGTTGCCATTGCCTCTACGCAAAAGGTGGCCAAGTACAAAAAGTCTACCGGCCAGCTCATCCCCGGAAGCACAAAGGTACAAGACAAGCTAGAGTACGTGGTTGTATCACGATTAGTCAGCGAAAGGACTTTTAAGGTTGAACCTTGGCGCATATGGGGAACCATTTCTCCAACAACGCTAGAAGCGTACGAGAAGGAGGCAGCTTGGGTTCTCAGGGAACAGGCCAGACGAGCTGGATGGAAAGGACCTGTGCATTAGGGGGGAGGAAGCTTGGGTTCTCAGGGAACAGGCCAAACGAGCTGGATGGAAAGGACCTGTGAATTAGGGGGGGGAATGGAATGCTCATGATGTAAGTGAGCCAAGGAAACATGTAAAATGAGTGTATTGTATGATGAGTATATTGTACGATGAGCATGATTGTACTATTATTTTAGAATACCTTGGGCATTCAAGATTGACCAACAAACATTTTATCAATTACTTTGTTCAATTTTGTTCTGAAGCATCTGAGGCCCTGATTCAATCGATACAAATGGTGCCTTTGCTATGACGCCTGTACACATTGCCACCTGTATGGAGGTTGGGAAAGGCGTAGTCCATATTCCAACTTTAACCTGCTTTTCGTGAGTTCATCGAACCGAATGACTACCACAAAAACTGTTACGTGAGGTTGATATACTCAGTATCATCACCCACTTGACGTTGCCAGTTGCAACTCGGTCAACTTGAAGCGAAAAAGTTGATTCCGAGTACCACAACTTGACAAATCTGGCCAGTATGCTGTTTTGTCTGTAGGTCTGCACTCGCGCGGCACTCTTTTGCAGACTTGTTTTTTTCCACGCTGGCAAGAACATGACCCAGATAACAAAGACACTTGGCCAGTCCAATTAAACCGAAAATCCGACCAACGTATCACCCAAGACTTGAAGTAAAGTAAAGATGATGAATTAATATGTATCAATTATTGACTAGTTTCATGGCTTAAAGAGTGCCATTAATACAGCTCATGCCTATTCCCATTCCCATTCCATTCCCATTCCTCAAACTTCAATTGCATCCTCATCCATTCTCCATCACAATCTGAATCCCAGCTCCAAAAAACAATTCTTGATCCTTTTGCGGAAACCGTCCCATACTCCCAATCCATTCTCAATGGATCCCCTTCTTTCCTCGTCTGGTATCCGTCCCCTAACCAAATCTAAAGATCTGTCCATTGTTGCTGGACTCGCGAGGGGTTTCGTAAAAGTAGGTGGGCGTCTGACGATTCATCGGCTGCAGCGGAACAATCTCAGCAGCCTGAGGATGCATCTGCTGGTGGTGGTGAATGTTGCTGACATGTCTCAGCTGACTGACACCACGAACTCTTCCAGAGACTTCACCGAGTGCTCGGTCATGCTCCACGAGTGACGTGTTGTGCTCTCGAAGCTGTCGAATTTGTTCCTTGAGCTCCGCGGCCTGTTCTTTCATGGCTTCCATAGCCGCTTGCATTGATCCAAGAACCCTCTGAATTGAAGCCTCGCTGTCTGTCTGCGTTCCTTGGTCGCGGAGGACGATTCTTTGCTGCCAGACAGGTCCTGTGTGCCTGTTGACGTAGGCCGTGTCATTTACCTCGATCAGTTGAGTGTTTGCTCGTTTGTTCACAGGCTGGTCTGGGTGTTTGGGAGCAGGTCGTTTCGTACCGAGTAAGGGGCCGCCGAAATCAGCCTCAACCGATGGCCGAACACTGTTGTTTCCCTGTCCGGGTCTTGCTCCCACAGGAGTCGGCTGCAGTCCTTGGGTATTGATTGCGGGTCTTGCTCCAACAGGAGTCACCTGAAGTGCTTGGGAATTGATTCCGGAGCTTGCTCCCATAGGAGTCGCCTGAAGTGCTTGGGCATTGATTCCGGGTCTTGCTCCCACAGGAGTGGTCTGCATTCCTTGGGTATTGATTTCGGATCTTGCTCCCATAGGAGTCGTCTGCATTCCTTGGGCATTGATTCCAGATCTTGCTCCAACAGGAGTCGTCTGCAGCCTCTGGGCATTGATTGCAGGCTCTGGCTTGACTCGAGGTGCCTGCTGAGGCGTCTTTGGTTCAGCTGGAACGGGAGATGAAGAGAGCGGGTTCTTTTTCTTGAGCTGCTTCTCTGCCCATTCCTTCAGGCCGCGTTTGTTGACATCATCCATAAACTTGGGTTTGGTCGTGTCAAACGAGTCATGAACGGCCAGTACGGCAAGAAACCACTCCAGATCAGGTCGAGCATCCATGGGAGAGACGTTTGCCCATTTCTGAAAGGTGAGGTAGACCTGAGTATCTATCCACCTCTTGCGAAGATTGTTGTTTTCGATTCTCTGGATAACGCCCTTGTACAGCCTACGATGCTTCTTGGCACCAGGAAGAATGCAGGCGATTGCAGTGTCCAATCTCGCGCGGATGGCGCCCGCGTCGTCTTTGGCAATCTCTTGCATTTTGGACTTGGTTCTCTTGGCATGAGCAGGGGCGGTATTGACATGAACAGTCGAGTTGTCAGCGACTGGTTCAGTTTCAGGTGATGTGCTCATGGTGATGACAAGGGGTAGTTGACTAGAAGATTTCGGTATCAGTTGATGTGATGTTTGTTTGCTCTCGCAACTGGTATTCTGTCCCATGAGAGGATGAGTGAGTGATGATGTGAGAAGATGAGAGATGAGAAGCTGAGAGAGATGAGAAGATAAAGAGAGAAGAGAATAAGGGATCAGATGGTGGAATGTATACCTTGAAGTCAAGAGGTCAAGAGAGCGTCAATGATTCAGTGCTGCCCTTTGAGGATCGACAACACCAAAGAAGGTGATGAGGTTGACGAATGAAGAGAAAAGGAGAAGAAGAAAAAGTCGAGGAAGAGGGGAAGACGAAGAATGTGCGAAGAAGGTGACGAAGAAGGTGATCAAGGGACGAAGAAGGTGCAAAGAAACGGAGTGGCAATAAAGAAGGAGGATGAAAGGGAAAGGTGAAGAGGAGAGACGAAGGTGACAGTGGTATTTGCACTCAGGAGGTAGGACTTTTCCGTGATGGAATTCCCTTCGAGGTCTTGATCTTTTGTTGCTTCATGCACTCGATTGAGATTCCTTGGTATGCTCGACTGGGCTTTCAGTACCCCAGATGCCGCTCTGCTGTTGTTGCTAGGCGTCACCAGATGGACAAGCCCCTCCAAGCGGCATCAGAGTCACAATCCCTCGGACCTGGCCGCCACAAGCTGCTCAAACCCCCAAGACTCATCCTAAGAATCATATGCTTTATGTTTTTACTGATCTTTAGTGTGGCTTTCGATCCATGCAAGGCTCTTGAAAAGCCCGGGCAGAATTGGGATGGGAATGAGGTCGCCCGACCGGGTGAAAAGGTGATTATACAACTAGCATTTGGTCTTTTTTTTTTTAAATGAATTCAACAAGATACGAGATAATAACAATTGATTGATATAACTTTTTTTATTATTCTGTGACTATTGTGGCTGGCAAACAAAAGTCAGATTATATAGTTACGGTTTCGATGCGGCTACAAACTACGTTCCCTCTCTCTAGACTGAACCCCACAATTAAAACATGGATCCGGGACGATGCACTTTCAAAAACCAATTTGCAAAACTCCTATACTCCCAACAAGACAGACAACAACAGCATAGTCTACTGGACAGACTGTCTAGATTATCTATACTGGACACACTGGACAGACTGTCAGACTGTCAGACTGTCAGACTGGCTTGAGTGCCGCGCGAGTGCAGACCCACATCACCTACACCAAAACAGCATATTGGACAGACTACAGACTGCAGACTACGCAGTCACGGTCATGGCAAGCAAGTAGAAGCAAAACAGTCACAAACAATGAGGCACTCGAGGTTGAATAAATGCTATGTCCTTTGTATTAACATGGATGCTCATGATATAATTCCATAACCCTCCCTCCCTTGATCATGTTACCGTAAAACCATTGTCCATAACGCGTTGTTGTACAGCGCCGTAGCGATCAGATAAACTCTTGGTAATGTTGACTCCCCTTGAAATATAAACAGACAAAACAAAAACACTCATAGCAACACCAAATCCGCGCCTACCCGTACCGTACCGATCCTTTCATGTCATTAAGATTAACATAACAGGTCTTTTCCCTTTCGCCTGTCGTGTACAGTACGTTTTGCATTCCGTACTTGATGATTCGATATGACCCCAAAATGTTCATCTTCAATTAGATCCTTGCAAGTGAGATACCTAGACAAAAAATCAGTATCAAGAAGAGGCAGCAGACACGATTAGACTCACTTCAAGTTGAGTTCCTTTGAAGGAAAAAGTTCCAGTTGGCTTAGGGGAGAGTAACACCCCAGTTTGGCTCGCCGCCTCCAGAAACATGGAGAGCCTCCTGACTGTAGCGTCGGAGCTTCTCGACAGCATCTTCGAGCTTCTGGCATCGGCGCGAGACCTTGTAAGCAAAACACTTGGAACGAACCTCCATGCTGTAGCGGAGGGTGATGGCAGCCTTCTTGAAAGGTCGGGACATGGTACCAGCAGCACCGTCAACCGCGGCATACTCACGCTGCTGCAAAACGCGAAGTCCTTCCTCCTTGTTGAAATACCATCTCTTAAGGATGAATTGGAGCGAGGCAGAAAGCTTTTCAGCGGTGGCAACACTGTCGCTGACGATGGAGTGGTAGAGGATCTTCTCTTGACCCATCTGGACAAACTTCTCCCGGGTCTGCTTGATTTTTTCGATGGCTTGGACAATCGCGTCCTCAAGGTCCTGCTTGGTACGAAACTTGGTTGGGAAGACGATGATGGCCTTGGGCTGTTCAAAGTCAAACCGGAGGTAGTGGTTGAAATCAATGTCCTCAGCTCGCAGAGGGCTGTCGGGACGAAGGTGCAAGATGCGAACCATTTTGATGAATAGGAGAAAAAGTTTGTGGAAAATAAGTGTAGTAGGATAGAATAGAAAGGCTCTATTGAGCAAATAAGATGAGGTATGTGATAGAGGGGATGATGTGTATTTCTCGCGTGCTGTTGTTGTTGTTGACACAAGAGTGCAGAGAGATGTGCAGAGAGAATGTGCAGAGAATGTGCAGAGAATGTGCAGTTTGGGCAGTAGCGGATGAGAAGGAAGGAAAGAAATGAAATGACGGAGGGAAAGGAAGGAGAGAGATGCTGGTCTTTTATAGACCAAGGAACCTAGAGTTAGAGTTCATGAATACTCAAAGGCAAAGGCAGATAAACTCACAGGCCCTCGTCAAGGTATAAAGTCGGAGTGTGTTGTGATGGAGTGTGTGTTGTGTGTTGTGAAAATAATTTCAAAGAGGAGAGGGGTAAAATTCTCAAGAGTTGCTTCCAGGTGCCCGCCGCGCTTTGCAGCCGTGCAGAATTTTACGGCTTGAGCCATGGCAACGGCCTTGCCTGGCAGTGCAAGTCAAGTGTCGTAGCAGTGCAAGAGGTTTCGTCTGCCGAATAGGGATAGAGCACCTGACGTCTGCCAAAGATGGAACTCGATGGAACTCGACTGTAAATGTTGGATTTGAGTGACGTATCAGTCTCCTTTTATGGTCAATGCCAGAAAAGTATTTTCAATGTTGATGTACAAGATATTTTGATATGGTGTTGTGCAGCCAAGAGTGGTCGTCCCTTTTATACCCCAGGATTTCAAACACTCAACTCCTACGATCTGCAAAATCCTTGCACCACGTTGTGAGACTGTATGAATAAATGAATGGGCTAGCAATTCTTTATATAACATGATTGGCCATGTAAGAATAATCTGCATGGTGTTATTTCTGATATATCAGGTCATGCAGCTCTTGGCACGATCCCATCCCCCAATTCTGCCCGGGCTTTTTAAGAGCCTTACATGTGGATCGAATAAATGAGATGGGCTAGCAATTCTTTATATAACATGATTGGCCATGTAAGAATAACCTGCATGGTATTGTTTCTGATATATCAGGTCATGCAGCTTCCCTACATACATGCTGTTCCATCAAGTCGTAAACACGATGGTGCTCTCTTGCAGTAAAACAGCTCCCCTAGTGATCTGTACCGTGCGCAAATTCTCATTGGAAATTGTATTACTATCGAGACCAAAAGAAAGCATCTTCATCCCCCGAGTCAACAGGTGTCGTCCATAAGCTTTCCACAAATTCTAAATATATTGGTTACAGAATTGAAAACAGCCACAAGGTTATCACGACTGCAAACCTTGTTCCTTTTAAAGAATTCAAGCTCCCTCCCCAGCAATGATTCGTTGTATCGCAAGCCCCTTCCGTCGTGTATACGTGTAAAGTGTAATGGCTGCCACGGTGGCTCCAAGATCGACAAGGTTCCGTGACAAGGATTTAAGCTTCCGTTAATGCTCATGCCAGATTGGGAGACTCGCATCGAGATGATTCGTCGTGTCAGCAGCCTTTTGTGGCGATTCGTGAACTCTAAGTTGATTGGTACGATTAGGTTTCGGGGATTTCTTGACGTGGCGTCACCCAGTCAGTATCGAGATTATGCTTGAGGCTATATCCAAAGCTTACCAAAGTGTTCGTGCAAAGCGCTTTGCGGTAATAGGAATACGGTCGATTCGAGATGCTTCTGGATCTGAGCTTGTCTTGGGGGTCTGCAACTCTGTTAGTCTGGGGTTTGTACCACAGGAGCGATTTTCAGCGGCCTTACTGGGTGACGAATGGTGAACCTTTTCGCAGTCGCTGGTGAATTGCCCTGTTTCTCCAATGGCCAATGGCTCGTTTCACGAGTCTCGTTGAGGCAGGTCTTATGAGAGAAAGGATGAAATTCAGTCGAATATAACGTTGAAGCGAAAAGTCGTGCTTTCCAATATACCCCTGATTCGTTGCGCGTCTCTGCTTGGAGATGCTCGCTCGGTTCCTTCGAGCTGGAATGAGTTCTAGAGACGAGAGTCGTTCCCGCGGGCATGTCGGATCAAAGGGATGCTTGGCTCGCTCGGTTCGTGGGTATTGGGTTCTTGGAAGCTCTGCACTTTCTCATATCATACGGCGCGGAAATGTTTGAGTGGATCGAGTCGAAGACGATGTGAAGCTGTGAGAATGATTAGATGAATGACAAGAGGAAGTAGAGAGACTTGCGTAGACATGGCCTCCATCGTGAGTTTTCGAAAAGAACGATTCGAGGGGAAACATTTCTGTTTGGGAGTCTGTTTGTAATATTGAAAGAAAAACTTGCCGTGTTCGAGAACAGTAGCGTAAGTAGGGTGTGCAGTATAGTGATGCTACAAATCTTTTGTCTTGTTGCGTTGTTCAGTGGAAAATTATTGAGCAGTGTCAGCGCAGTCCTGCCAAAAATGATTTCCTGAACAATGAGGCGGCATACACACTCGCCAATTTCAAAACAACCCTCCTTCCAAATTTTTTGCTCCCCAACTCTACCACATTACTGACGTCAAATATACATAAAATGCTCAAAACCGAAAGCACAGTTCAATCTAAAGTCCCTGATCTTGGAGCTGCCCTCTTGAGTTCCCCACATGGCTGCCTTGCAGTATCAACAACGTACGTCAGGTTTACTCTTTCAGAGCTCTTGCAGTCCAGTCAAGAACCTAATTCAAGTAGAGCTGAGCATCATAGCGATGGTAAGAAGTAGCCGCACGCATCAACTCCTTCCCCAAGTCCATGAAACCCTCAGAATCATATCAACTGCCCCGACCACTCCCCGCCGAGTCCTACCCACCTTCCCATGAACCAACAGTCTCACACCGCACTGAGATATCATCAAGGACAGTCCCAAGACCTCCCACCTCTCACAAGATGCCAAGGACCGGTTCCCGCCCACGAGGTTAGGCAAAGCCCCTGAATTATTCCACAGTCAAGCTGATCAAGATAGCAACACCCCCAGCAACGCCCTCATCGAATTCAAACAGTTTCCTGTTCCTATTCCTCGAATTTGAGACGCGAGGACACTCTCCTTTCCGATTTCTTTGAGTATAACCCCTCCCCCCTTGTTTTCCGAACTCCTCCTTTTCACCTCCATCTTCTCATCGAATGAGTATCTCGAAGCCCTCATCATCTCTGACCAATTTGAACGACATCTTTCATCGTCATGATAAGTCCTACGATCTCTCGTTGGCTGCTCTAAGCTCGGCGACCCAAGAGAATGCCCACGATCCGACACGTCAGCCATCCTCCAGATGATGCTACCCAGTCCCCCTGAACTGCAGCCTTTCAGCCACGATAGCTCCAAGCAGAGTCAAGATCCACAAGTGCCTCTATCATCAAAGGCTGGCCGAGCTCCTAAAGGTAATACTCCCTGACCCCTGACCTAGCCAAGCTGATCACAGTTGTAATGCCAGGAAGCCCCCCCGAACTGCAACCTCCCGGCTACGATAGCTCCAAGCAGAGTCAAGCTCTACGAGTGTGCTCTATTATCAAAGGCTATCCGAGCTCCTAAAGGTATTACTCCCTAACCCCTGAATTAGGCGCCCAGCCAAACCGATTACAGTTATATCAGGGAGTTGGCAGAACAATCTCCTGGCTCTGCAGCTTCATGACTGATACAAAAGCAGCATATATATCCCGTTCTCCATCCGTAATTGTATAGTCTCCTCCCAAGCTTGAAGTCTCCCGCCAGAGCAAACATCGACAAGACTCAGACTCCCAAGCACGTACAACCGAAATCATGATCAGCCACAGGTATTACCATACTTCCAAACCTCTTCAAACTTTACCACCAGCTAATCTGATGACAATACAGTCTACAGGAAGTCCTCGGAAGTACCAGCCCTGTTTCCGCCGCCAGCGCTCAAGTTTGACTGATACCCTTCGTCGACCGTCCACCCATCAGTCCGCCCAGATCCCCCAAGACCCCCTGAAACCACGTCTCACCCAGCAGAGAGCACCGAACCTTCCAAAAGCTCCAAGTGATACCAATCGATATCGAATTGGCTAACCATCGCCTAGGCGCTCACCACTGTCGTCCCGTAAGCGTTATACACGAACCCCTGAAAACACGAATCAGCGGACCAACTTCCAGAGCCTCAGGGCAGGCTAGGAACTTCTTTTAGACTTTGATGGACTCAGGATCCATGTAATGCTACAAGAGCGCTTCGCCGCCGCCTCCCTACAAAATTGCTGTAAGTGTGTGCAAGAACCCCTAATCAACTTTCTTCGACGACGGGCTTACAAGATCTGCAGGCTGTCTCAACACCTCACGAACCCTCCAGAAGATCTATGCTTTACCGAATATAGCTCCGGCTTTCGACCGCCGTCACATAGAAAGGATATGCTTGAGTGCATAAGAACTCCTGAATCAACTTTCTTCGGCAACATGCTTACAAGATCTGCAGGCTGTCTCAACACCCTACGAACCCTCCAGACGATCTATGCTTCACCGAATATGACATCAGCTTGAGACCGCCGCCACGTGGAAAGGATATGCTCGATTGTAAGAACCCCTAAGCCCCCAACTTCGGCGACAGGCTTACAAGATCCACCAGGCAGTCTCAAGCACCCTACGAACCCTCTAGACGATCTATATTTTACCGAATATGACTTCAGCTCAAGACCGCCGCCACGCAGAAAGAATGCGCTCGGTTGCGAAAGAACCCCTGAAGCCCCTGACATCGGCGGACGTACTAGAGGAGCCAAAGACACGATAGGCACTTGGCACCAGATACAATCTATTTAGAGTGCAGGGATTGATACATGAGCACTTGACCGCCGTCATTCTGTAAGGTGGTTCTTGATCCCTTGAGGTATCAAATATCGGCGGGCTGACTTACAAGACTTGAATGTACGCTCAGCACCCAGAACCCATTGACTATGTAAGAGTACTTGACCGCCATTGCTCTGCAACACCACGCCCGTTCCCTGCTTCTTCAGCTTCACCTTCCCTACATAACCGGCTGCACAGACTCAAACCGCCTGTAGAAAAGAGACTGGCAGACCCCCTGGAGGACCGCAGAGCTACCAACGTCTCAACTCGATCACACTCGACACCATTACCATGAGAGAAAGAATAACCTTTTGCAACCTGACTGCTGTATACAGGACTTGGCAATCGTAAAGACTTTCAGCAGACTTGTTCCTAACGGTAAAGAGACCCAAGAGCCCAGTACGTCAAGACGGCAACAATCTCAACGCGCAGATATTAACTGGAGACAGAAAAGGCCATCTATGAAGCCACTGAAGTTATATGACAACCTCAAGTCCGAGTACCAAAGTGGCGAGCATCGAGAACCCTGTGATTATGGTCAAATCCCTTTTATGAAACGCAATCTCGGAATTCCCCATTCACCCAACTACCAAGCAGCCTCAGCACAGCAAGTAGCTGATACATTTGCCCAACGCTTTTGGTAGACCCAATATCCATTCCCCCTCGGACTTTATATCGGTCTCCCATATCAAATGCAAAGTGCAACTCCCACGGGTGACAAACAACCAAAAGAACCGGCAGAAAAGGAAGCTTCTTGTTGGACGTCTCAAACTTGGCGACGTGTCCAAACCATGCTGCCAACCACACTCCCAACTGTGTCTTTCCCTCTCCCTGGCGCTTCGTATCGACCTTGGTCTCGATGAGGACCCCTGTGGCCCAGGCATCGAAATCTGTGATGCGAAGCTTCAGATCTCCAACACGCGACTCCTTACCGCGGGACCATTGGTTCTATCCTCGGAAACGCTGTTTGCCTTTAACCTGATGCAAGATGAACGGACCGTGTATCGGCTGCTTGAGAAACGACCTCATCCAAACATTGCGGAAGCCATCGATATCGACCACGGTGAGGGCATCTATCTCCGCAGATATCATCCTTTATCCCAGTTCGGTTCATCCACACAGTCAGTTCGCCTTCAGTGGTATCGGGACATGATGCGGGGCTTGCTTCACCTACACAACCTCGGTGTAGCCCACGCAGACATCCGTGTCGACAATGTGCTCCTTGACTCGCATGGTGGCCGTGCTGTCCTCTGACTTTAGCGCCTCTTGTCCATTTGGATATCCAAATCTGGCCCGCTCTTGTCCCAACGTCCTGATGCCCATAAATGGACCGATGGAGATTATTTCGGATGCTACCGACAGATTTGCCATGGCTTCACTCATGTTTTATATCGAGACTGGAAACAAGCCCGAACTAGCTATCGAAGATGACGGGACACTGATCCTGCCACCAATCCGCACCGGTCACAACATTATGGATTCGATCATCAGGAGAGCCTGGTCAGCAGAGTATAGCTCCACCGCCGACATGTTACAAGACGCAGAATCTCTTGATATGGACAAGTGTCGGGAATCTCATGGCTCCATGACAGAACAGGTGCCAAAGAGTGTGCTACAAGATGGTATCAGGAATTGGAGGAAGCATCGAAAGGAACAATTCGGTAATCAGAGCTGAACCCCTTTGCAATTGTTATCATGTCCAAGACACTAATTTTCTCCTTGATTACAGGCTGGGTTACACATTCTCTACCAACGGAAGCTCAATTACAGAGATTAGCTGCGCAACATGGTCTCCAAGTCGACGGAGAAGTGCGATTTAATGGAGAATATCCTCAGCAGGAATATATTGCTGCCACCAATACTAATGACCAAGCCAGATTTGGAGGATTCGACATGGGTGGATGAGGACCCTGAAAACATGGATTCGGAAAGATGTGCAATCAAGACAAATTCCGGCATACAACCGAATCACCTAACCCCTTTAGCCTAACCCACACCCGACCCCTACCATCAACACCTCTCTAATACCGAAAAGACCAAAACACATGCCGAGTACAGCTTCACCACACCGCACACCGCACAGAGTACCGCACAAATGCAGCTCTACATATGTCGAGTACTTATTTAATCATTGTCCGTGCGGTGCTACACGTATACTGAGAAGATGCACAATCAAAAGACCAAATTTCAGATTTTCTGGTTATTTCCGGCTTACACTCGAATTCTCTAACCCTTTTAGGCTTAGTGTATAGATAACCCGTATCAATGACATCTGTCCCGTACCGAAAAGACCCACACATGCCGAATACAGCTTCCCCATACTGCACCTTCCCCATATCGCACAGGACCGCGATCCGAAGGTGGCACTGGGGAAGGATCATGTTGCCCATCTCGTCCAAGAGCCAATAGAATCAAGATTCATCAGTTAGTCATCAACGCTCAACTATGACGCCCCTTCTTGAACTGTGTCAGGTCCTTTCAATTTTTGTCCTTACACCTCAACGCCATGTCATACCAATATCCCCTTTTCAACCTTGAGCAGCATTCATTCCCACCTTTGCCGCATCTTGTCATGATCCATCCATCGATGCTGAGCTACATCTACCTTTAGCTATGCTTGAAATCATTAAGCACATTTTCCCCGCCTCGTGGGTGTATTACGCTGCACGACTCCTTTGCTTTTGGAAGTCACGTCTTAGCTACGTTTTGAGCCGCGGCCCCTCTTGTCCATTCAATCTCAGGCCTCTCACAGAGCAGCAGCACAAATTCATGGTTGACGAATTCGTTGAGTCAATTGACACGGATGCCATCCGTACTTTAGCCTCCAAGTATACAGGCGGGTTGCCCTGCAGCATCCGATGTCGACAACAGGGTAGCTTCAATGTGTGTTTCGTCCTCGACTTTCCCGATAACCTTGCCCGGATTGTCAGGCTTCCAATCGAACCAGCGGTTCATAACGTGTGGGACAAGGTATGCAGTGAGGTTTGTACGATGCAGTAAGCGCAGGCTACTCCTTTTGCTCCCCAGCTAGTCCAAGGCTAATGCTGTATGCATAGATATATGCGAGACCACACAAATATTCTCATTTCTCGAGTATACGCATACGGTCGTAGTCGCCTTCGACACAATACTTTGGCCCATCAAGTATTTATACTCTCGGATTACATAGATGGCAAATCCTTAACGAAAAGAATGCTTCGGGATAGCCCAGAAGACTGCCGGCGCCAGTTTTTTTGGGGACATTGTCGACATTTTTGCCCAGCTGCGAAGGCTAGAATTTCCTCAAGGAGGCTCGTTGATGCCCAACGCTGCGGTTGGAATCTGGCCTCAATTCCTGACGTCGATACTTTACCGGGAAGAAGTCTTCACTCCGCAGTCAACGACGGACCATGGTTTCGGACCAAAAATCGTTGGTGCCATTTCCATGCGCAGCAATGAACTCGAGATTGATGGCTACACAGCTCCACGCTCTATATCCACCACTGTCAATGAATTCTTCAGAGAACGATACCAGTTACTTGAATATATGTGGAAAATGCCTTCCCAAGAACTTGATAGGGAGGAGGCTGAGCGTGACGAGTTTGCGCTCCACGCCTTGAGTTTGGAGGAAGCTCAAAACATTTCGTGGCTAACGACTGATCCATTAGGAGACTCTTTCTATCTGTCCCACCCCGA
Source organism: Fusarium burgessii (assembly GCA_002980515.1). Lineage (NCBI taxonomy): Eukaryota > Fungi > Ascomycota > Sordariomycetes > Hypocreales > Nectriaceae > Fusarium > Fusarium burgessii. The sequence continues at coordinate 30,056 of PVQA01001275.1, read as the reverse complement.
TCTTCGCGTTGATAATATTATTGTGGACGACCAACTTGGTATTCGCGGCATTATTGACTGGGAGTTTTCGGTTACAGTCCCGCGATACGCTTTTCTACCCCCATCATGGCTTACTGGTCATGATACAGGATCGATCATTTCTAGAGATTTCTCATCCGAGTTTATGAGCGTTTTGTCATCCAAGAAGCATGAATCACACAGTCACTCTCAGCTTGCACAAGAATGGAGTTTTCAAGACCATCTTCGATTACCCATGGCATATATATTTCTAGATCCATCTGACCTCGTGTGGATTTTCTATCGATACATCTACCCCAGACTCTACAAGAAGCCCCGCGATGAGGTAGTCCCTCATTTTTTCCAACTCGCCGAGAACAAGGATCTACAAGTTGGTTTAGAAAGACGACTGCATGCTTCCAAGCGGTACACGCAGTATTTGAAGGATCACAACCTCATTGACAACGAAGAGCCAGAATTACAACAAATCCGTCAATGGACTGTGGAAGCACAAAAGACGTTGGAGCAGTTGGGTAAATGGACTGATGAAACACAAGACAAACTAGCACGCTTGGATAGAGAACGAGCTATGCAATGTGAACAAGGGAAGCAAGTGTGAGGCATACTTACACAACCCCCGTGTTCTTATGCCAAGCGCAGTACAAGGTAAGTTTGTTTTCTTTTCTTTCAGCCCAAGCCTTGTCGTTGGTTGTGCTCCCCGGACCACTTTGATTATATAGAGCCCCAAAAGGGCATCAAGACATGAATACACAATGATACCATATCCAACTCCAACATCAGCAAACCTGTCCATGTAGTGCAGTGTGCATACGTATAGGTCGGGCTTGAAGGCATTCAAGGCGGCATCCCATCGCGAATAGCATCAAATATTCAATTGATGTTTTTTTTTTTTTTTTTGCAGCCAAACAATCACACCTTGGATATCGCCCGCGCGTCATACGAGGTACGTATCGTTGTGTGCCGCGGTTCATTCCTATGTGGGTCTACTAACATGTTTTTGACCAAATCGGCATAATCCAGTTCCAATGCAGAGCCGCAACTCTACAACGACATGATAGCTCCTCAACAGCCTTCAACGCCTTCAACTCGAGCAAAGGCCCAACATTAGTCCTTGAATTATTGCCCTGGACAAATCTCATGTTTTTAGACTCTCGGTGAGCCAATTGGGGCTCCAGAAAAACAGCTTGCGACACCAAACATCATATAACGCACCCAAAATTACTCCATCATGAGGACATCCCAAACACTCCTCTCAAGAGGCTTCTTGGGCCGGAGCATGGATGAGCTCCGACGCCGCACGCAAATAGGTAAGCATTCCTGTTTATCACTCCAGAAATGACACTAAGCTTACCACGTTCGCCAGCTGTCAGCTTCGAGGCCATCAAAGGTGCTACACAGCCCAAACCACTTTACGACTTTAATACCCCCGAGAGCGTCCGCGACTGCATCGTAATGACTGACAAGACCATTGGAGGCTTCTCGGAGAGTAATTTTGACTTTTGCAAGTCCAACAACGACACCAACAACAACGATCCCAAGATACCCTCCGCATATGCTCGTTTTCACGGCACCATCTCTACTCGCCTCCCCGACGACCGTCCCAACATTCAACGAACTGGCTTTGCAGGCTTCCGATCACCAGATCAAAAGCCCACCGCATTTGGCCGTTCCATGTGGGATATCGATCCATACATATACCTCGCCCTACGTGTCAAGTCGGATGGCCGGAGTTACTTTGTCAACTTGCAGACCGAGAGTGTCGAACCGTCAGATCTCCATCAACATCGATTATTCCCTAAACGACCAGGCCAATGGGAAACAGTGTTGATAAAATGGAACGACTTTGTCAGGACAAATCACGGCTTTGTGGTAGAACCCCAGACTGAAATGTTGAGACAAAAGGTCTTGACTGTGGGAATTGGACTAACAGATCGTGTCAATGGGCCATTTGAGTTGTGTATCGAAAGAGCCTGGGCCACCAACGATGCCAGTGAGGCGGAAATCACAGAACCCAAGGTTGAGACTGTCCCAAAGGGAGGTCAGCTGAGGAACAAGAAGGGTGAAAAAGTACAATGGTAGAACAAGCACTGGGATATGGCATCATTGTGTATTCATGCCGATGCCCATGGATAAGAGTGCCCTTGAGGACCGACTGGCTTATTGCTCGTCTCTGTACAAATAATGTTTTATCTCTATACAAATAAATGCTATAATGAACAAGAACACAAGCACTGGGGATATGGCATCATTGTGTGTATTCATAATTCATGTCCTTGGATATGGCATCATTGTTTGTATTCATAATTCATGTCCTTGGATATGGCATCATTTGTTTGTATTCATGTCTATGCCACAGCCTGGTTAGGCATTTACCGTACAAAAGTGGTCATTCCCGGGTCTGGTATGCTAGTACTGTGTTTGACAGCAACAGGAAGCGGCTGTAATTAAAGACTCATTCTACTGGGGAATTCTTTCTCGTGAGCGAGCTTCCAGGAGCCAACCTGTTTCTATCAAAAGGTATGATTGGTCCGCTTAGTCACCAGTCAGCCATGCTACCTTAGTATATAAGGCGACTGGCACCTCCTCTTCTTATTCTAGAAATTAAGGCTCTTTAAACCCTCTCTTATGTGCTCCTCTGCTGTGCGTGCCACAGTTTCGTGTCTGTGTCTGTGTCTGTTTGTATGTACGCAGTATGCTACTCGGCAGCCACTTGACAGTATGCTATTCTGGACAGTTTTGTGTGTGTTTTTGGTGCCGATTCTTTGTATGGTATCTGATATTCTATTTCGGTGCTATGGTATGCTATGTGGTCTGGTGTGTGTATTCGGTGCCGGGCTGAATGGTTGTATGTGGGGTCTGCACTCAGGCGGTACGTACTCAGTTGCAGTTCTGACAGTACTGGTTTGTGGTGTCGGGCCTCAAAACGTCGATACAGAAATCAAATCCTCGAGTTTCTTGAAACCGGTCATAATGAAAAATCGCAACGGTGGAGCCTTCAAGTTGTGTGTGGGTCTGCATCCGCGACGGTACGTACTCTGTTACTCTATTGCAGTTCCGACAGTAATACTGTCTTGTGGTTTGTGTCGGGCCTCAAAAACGTCGATAAAAATCAAATCCTCGAGGTACGTACTCTGTTGCAGTCAGTTCTCACAGTATTACTGTTTTTGTGGTTTGTGTCGGGCCTCAAAACGTTGATAGGAAATCAAATCCTCGAGGTTTCGTTGAAACCGGTCTCAATGAAAAATAGCAAAGGTGGAGCCTTCTGTGATGAGATGTGGGGTTGTAATCGCGCGATACTCTATGTAGTCTAGCGTGTCGGACCTCAAAATGCTGACGCGGGGAAACCAATTCTGTCGGGCCTCAAAACGTCTGGCACGGGGGAAACCATTATCCAGTCTGGCCTGTCGGGCCTCAAAACGGCTCACATAGGGGAAATTCATTTTCAAGAGACAAGATTCTTTGAAACCGGTCTGCATGAAAAATCGCGACGGTGGAGCCTTCTGTTGAGTTATGTGGGGCTAAACTCGCGCGATGCTGTATCCAGTCTAGCGTGTCGGGCCTCAAAATATCTGATCTGGGGTAAACATTATCCTGGCGGGCCTCAAAACGTCTGATATGGGGGAAACCATTTTCAAGAGACAAGATTTCTCGAAACCGGTCTCTATGAAAAATCGCGACGGTGGAGCCTTCAAGTTATGTGGTGTGGGGCCAGTTTAACCTGTCGGGCCTCAAAAACGTCTGAAATAGGAAATGATTTTCACAGTCAGATCAGAGGCCGGGGCTGGCGGAATGGTATGCCGTGTGGGTGGAGCCTCAAGATGTTGCATCCGCGAGGTCTAGACAGTCTGTACAGTCCTGACACCATGCTGTACTCGTGTTGCACTCGGGCTGCATTCTATCCTGTGTCTGTCCTGTGCATATCCTGTGTGATGGGTAACTGTGTCTGTTCTGTCCTATACGATATGAGTAGCTGTACTCAGCATGTGATTCTGTACGATTGTACGATATGGGCTGTACGATATGGGCTGCACTCGCGCTGCACTCGCGCGGCATTCTATCCTGCGTCCGTCCTGTACGTATCCTGTACGATATGGGTAGCTGTACTCGACATGTGATTCTGTGTGATATGGGTAGCTGTACGATATTGGCTGTACGATATTGGCTGTACGATATGGGCAACTGCACTCGGCATGTGTTTTGCCTGTTTTGGACTGGAGAGGTGATATTGACAGGGGTTAAGTGCCAGCTAGGCCTAAAAAGGTTAATTGGTTTGCAGCATCAGCCAATAGTTACAGATGGATCCTTCCATTTGGTCTTTTGACTGTGTATCCTTCCAAATCCATGTTTTGGAGGTCCATCTGCAGAAACACCTTGCGATGCCCTCAAACTTCAACATGATCAAATCGCTACATCACATTGTTCGTTCACAGCCCTCATCTCGCATCTCGTCATCGGTGCCCGTTGGAGTTGAGGCTGCTTGTTGAGGCTATTCGCATCTTGCTCCCATCGAGTACATCCCGAGTCACCCTCGACCCTCGCTGTCAAGAGGAAGCATTTGTTTTATTATCATGGGAGCCAAGTAACCGAGAAGGGGCTTGATGGCTCTTCACTGGTATGCACTTTCATTCTACCTATGCATAAGCACTGCTAACAATTCTACAGAAGTCCGTTCTCATCGTTACGAGCCCGATTCGAGAATATGAACAACTCGTCCAACTCCAACGTCAGCAAACCGTCCATGTAGTGCAGTGGGCAGACGGGTCCAAGGCGTTGAAGGCGGCATCCATTGCGAATAGCATCAATTGATGATCTTTTGCAGCCAAACAATCACGCCTTGGATATGGACCAACCCTACGCAGACAAAAATCACACCTTGGATATTTGTCTTGGTTGAATGCCAGGTTTCGCCTGGATGAATGTGGACGGCACTCACAACATGATCTATAATCCACACTGGACCAACCCAACGCAGACATGTCGTATATACGGGTAGCTTGGGCCTCCTGCGACAGTTGAGCCTGTTCCCAAAGACTCTTGGTCCAAAGGCTCTTGGTCGCATATTCCTTTCCTGCCGCCAGCCCCTTTCCGCCAGCTCTTTTCATACCAACTTGAAAGCCCAGCAAAGGCAAGCCCTCCCTAGTGCCTCTCTCACCAATAAATACTCAATTCGACAAAACCAGAAGAGGATGAACGTCCACACCTCAAGAAATGCTATTGGTATGGACTATCAACCCCAGGAGGTTATCACCATCATTCACCACAGTACCAATGCGATCATCGGAAGCCTGGGGAATAACATTGTCCTAAAATATCCACGTTACGCCTGGTGGGATTTCCCTGATGCCGAGCAAAAGTACTCTGCTGTTCGGGATGCAAAAGCCAGTTTCTTGATCGAAGGAAAGATTCTCGAACTGCTAGGCAGTCATCCACGCATTGTCAAGTATGATATCTTGAAATTATCTACCAGGCCAATACTAACAAGAGCTTTGCAGGTTTCTGGGACGATCTGACCCCCAAGGTTTCAAATTTGCTGAAGCAGACAAGGGAAATCTTCAACAGTACATTGACTGCTCGTTTCACACAATGACACCCAAGATTCAAGCCGCTTGGTGCTTGCAAGCCACTGAAGCTATTGCCTACTTGCACTCAAAAGATGTAATCCACTCGGATTTACGCCCTGAGAACTTTTTGCTCTACTCGTGTCCCGATGACGGCAGTATCGAGATACGTCTCTGTGACTTTGGAGGATCGACCTATGGAGGAACACCAGGCCTCAATCTCCCCGACTCGGGTTTCTTTGACACTCGCAAGGAGCAGCAGCCCGTCCCTAAACCGGCTATCGATATATTCAGTCTTGGGTCCATCTTTTACACAATCATGTCAGGACACTGGCCGCATTGGATTGATGGAGAAGAACCCCCTGCATACAGTCTCAGGGTTGACCAACTTTTTGCGAAGGGCGAGTTTCCTTTAGTCTGTAACCTCTATGGCGGCTCAGTTATTCAGGGTTGCTGGAATGACGAATATGATGATGCAAATGAGCTTTTAGTTGCTTGTAGCCAAGTTTTTTAACGATTGCCCACGGTATCTAGGAACCATGTCTGGCTTGTGTTGATGACAAGTGAGAATTATCTCATGTAGTGCCTCGCTGAGACTCTGCCTTTGGTCTCTGGAACTTGTCGTGGTCGCTCGTTGTCAGGCTGAACATTGTCTTTGGTATGCTGACTTGCGCGGCACTCTGTACAGTCGAGCCAGTCGAGCCAGTCTGTACAGTCAAGCCAGTATGTCGAGCCAGTATGCTGTTGTTGTCTATCCAGTCTGTCTAGTCTGCCCAGTATGCCATTTCGTCTGTTTTGTATGTGGTTTGTCTGTAGTGGGGCTGCACTCGCGCGGCACTCAATCCAGTCTGTGAAGTACTTTGTCCTGTGTCTGTCCAGTCTGTCGAGTCTGTGCAGTCTATCTAATCTGTGCAGCTGTCCAGTCTATCTAGTCTATCCAGTATGCTGTTTTGGTCTGTCCTGTGCGATATAGTATACTGTTCTTGTGCTGTTTTGTCTGTTTTGGTCTGTTTTGGTGTGATTTGTGCTTGGTCGGGACTGGAGTGTTGATGATAGGGGTCTGGTGCAGGCTAGGCCCAAAGGGGTTGAGATCCCCGGCTGTATGCCGGAAATAACCAGAGAATCTGCGATTTGGTCTTTGGTTGCATTTCTTTCCGAATCCATGTTTTGACAGTTTGACATACCCTATACCTGCATCATCCCGGACCCATGTTTTCAAGATGCCCCGACAAACAACAAACACCACCAGAAGCACCTATTGATAAACCCCCCATCCCACAAGACAATTATATGAGGAAGCACAGTAATAAACAAGGCAAGTATCTATCTAGAGTATCTCGGCAGGCTGGCGATTCATTTTGTTAACCACTTGGGCAGCGCATTTGAGCCCTTCTCTGACTTTTGAGAAGGCGCGTCTTGGGTGCATTTGAGCCGCTTCTCTGACTTGAGCAGGGGGCGATTCATTTTGTTAACCACTTGAGCAGGGGGCGATTCATTTTGTTAACCACTTGGGCAGGCGCAGGTCAAGGGCGATTTACATTTGAACCCTTCTGTGACTTTTTGAGCAGGCGCGTCTTGATACCAGATCAAAGGGTCCTTTTCACTCTTTGACTTTTCACTCTCTGACTCTTCCTCTTCATCAAACAACATCCATCACGCATCCTCTGGTTTTACATCTCTTCATCATACAACGTCAATCACTCACCCCTGACTCTTCATCTCTTCACCATACAACGTCAATCACTCACCCTCTGACCTTTCATCATACACCAATCACCCACCCCCTGACTTCTCATCTCCATCATACAACACCAAGATGGCTCGTTATCTCAACCCAGCCAAGATTGGCCTTCTGGTTCTCATCCAGCTCTATGTTGAAGAAGCTGTACCGAGTCAAGCCATCTTGCCTGTGCTCTCCTTTGTCACTTCCCATCTCATGGATCACGCTTCCCCAAAAACATCCGCCGATCGGTCTGAAAGATGGAGCAAAGCAGAAAAAACCGTCAGTCTCGTTGTAACCATCAAAGACTTTGAGAAGCTTCTCGGAAGTTATCCCTTTTTGATGGGCATGCCTGGTCAAAGATTATGGGACCAGTTCCTTGCCAAGCTATGGAACATCAACTCGTTGGATGCACAGCACAACTTTTTTGACAACCTGTATGGATTGTTGGTCAAGTCCAAGGAGGAACGGAGGAGACTGGTAGAGGCAGGCCTACCTGTGGAAGAGGATAAAGGTATCAAGCTCTCAGTCAACTCCCCCTTTGGAACCTTTGTGCGCAGATCCAGACTAGAGTACTCGCGATTACGCTTCCACGACTGTGCAGAGTTATGGAAACATTTTGTACGATATCGACAACCGACAGCCCCCTATCTCAAGCGCAAGATTCCAGGTTTTGGCCGCATGAGTTTCGACAATGTTCTCTTGACGGGTGAACAGGAAGGATGGGATCATCAGGGCCTCATGGACCTTGCCTCTGTGGCCTACGGTGATATGCTCACAGGAGACCAAGGTGGTTCGTTTCCTGTGAGCACAGACAACATTGAGAGTCTTTTGGAATTCCAAATCGAGCAAATTCAGAGTAAGTCGAACCCGTTGACCGGTCTTGTTGGGCTGTTCCTTTTACCTCTTGTCCTGGGCTGTTCCCTTGATCTTGTCACTAACCTGGTCTTGTCCTGGGCTGTTCCGTTGACTAACCTGTTCAGAATATGGAAACAGAGTACCCCTGGAAATTCGCAATCAATTTGATGATCTGCTCCACGACAGCTATCTCATTCCGAGTCTTACACATTACCTCAAGTTCGTTGTCCACACCGAAATCGTCGCATTCCTAACGCAATGTAGATTCCTTGATGCATGGAGATCTGGAGATCATCCCACTGCATTCGACTATCTTTACCGATACTTTGATTACACCATGCAGACCAGAGACCGATTATTCTATCAATACGCTCTGATGAATTTGGCTGTTTTACAAGCCGACTTTGGTTGCCACAAAGAAGCAGTATCAGCCATGCTCGAGACCGTCTCAACAGCACGAGAAAACCGAGACATGACCTGCCTCAACTTTGCTTTGAACTGGCTCTTTCATTTCGGACGTGCCTTTCCTGATCTTGTTCACAATCTCGAATCGAACAACATGCTTGGTACCGATAAACAGACCTTGGCTTTTCTCCGTGTTAAGGCCAGAGAGACGGGAATGTTTACGCTATGGAGCTCAGTTCTTCTCAGTGAAGCAAAGTTCGGTCTCTTGAATGGTGACAGCGTGGCTATAGCCTTTGAGTCGATTGTGCGAAGCTCTCACATTATCGTTGATAAAAACATGAAGAACATGTTTGGATCATACCTTGCTCTCACTTCGGCTCTATGGGACAGGCTTGGCGTCTCGACGTTATCGTCAGCAACTTGCGAGATTTTTCTCAAGTGTCACGCCCGAAATGCCATCTTTGATGATGAACTCAAGATGACGTGCCGACTGGCTCTACTACTTGCTTCACGAGGAAAATACACTGAAGCAATGACCAAACTGGAGGACTTGGAGGAGAATTCACTAAGGTCTTGGAAGCCCAGTCAATACTGGTACAAGTATCGAGGTGTTGTCATACTGAAAAGACATTTACATCGCAACAATCTCGGAGAAGCTGAACAACTCCTATCTCAGCTTCTCCAATCAAAGGTGGATGACCTTGACCCTGATATGGCGTTCATGGTGGACACTCTTCATGTTGACTATCTCACTCGTCGTGGAGATCTTCAGGCAGCCTTTGCCAAGGTTGATGGTATGATGTCGCAACTACAGGACCAAAAGAAGGATGTGGTACTCAAGGTCAAGCTCTTGCTCCTCAAAGTCTCTCTTTTCGACAAGTGTGGCCGACCACAGAGAGGGTTCACGGCAGCGATGCGGGCAGCGAGCATATCATGGGAATCTCGTCTCATTCCTTGTCTCTGGCAATCGATCGGCTCTGTATCGAATATTCTGATATCGTTGAAGGAATTTGAAGCAGCTTCACAACTCTTGTTTGCTGTCATTCCTCGATCCTTGGAGTGTGAGTCTGATGTTTTGACAGCCCAGCTCTACAGCTATCTCGCCGATGCCAACATGGGACTTGCTGGTAAATGCGAACCAAAGTCATGCGAACGATCGGAATACATGACGGAAGCTGTCGCAGCTGTACAAAAGTCCTTTGATCATTACTCAAGTGTCCAAGACATTAATATGCAACAGCAAATGATGGCAAAGAAGGCCATGTTGATGAAGATGACTGGAGATTTTGTTTTGGCTGCAGATTACGCCAAGGAATACGTCGCCCTACGGAAGAAGGCTGAATCCTACAGTCTGGGTAATAACTGATACCATGATGTGGCGTACAGACATGTAGCATTATTTGTACAGACGGGCAATACACCAGTCAGCCTTTCGGGTACTCTTATCCAATGTGTGGAGCTGCACTTGTGCGGCATTCTATCCTGTGTCTATCCCGTGTCTGTCCTGTGCGATCCGGATCCTCGACCAAATTGCCAGCCTGGGTGATGATCGCAATCCTCGACCAAATTGCAGAACCCCCTCTGTTCCCATTGGCTTATCCTACAAGCCGACCAACCTTTGAGGCCTAGCCAGCACCTGGCCCCTCCCTATCAACAGCAGCTACTACTGGACTGACTGTATAGAGTGCCGCACGAGAGCAACCCCCATATCACATATCACCAAGACATTATACCTAATATGCACGAGACGGGCCAAAACAACATGCAAAACACACTGTATTATGCACTGCAACGGAGAGAGTGTCGCGCGCAAGTGCAGACCTATATATAACGAATGACTATAGTTGGTTATTTTTTTGGTTGTTTTGTCGTTTTGTTGTCGAAATGCAAAACAAATCCTAGTCAATTGGCCATGTCCTAGCAGACCCCAACCAACTCCTCGTGTACTCCATGCCCTTCATCCAATTCCCAATTTCCCAATTTCCCAATTCCCAATTCCCAATGCCCTCCATCCAATTCCAAATTCACAATTCCCAATTCATTCATATTCATGCCCTTATAACCCCAACTCCCTCCTGAGCTTTCTCACGCTCACTCGCTCTTGGAAGAAGAAGCATCATGCTGCTGCTGCTCCAGCTTCAGCTGCTCCAGCTGCTGCTGCTGCTGCTCCAGCTGCTGCTGCTCCTGCTGCTGCTGCTCCTGCTGCTGCTGCTGCTCCTGCTGCTCCTGCTGCTCCTGCTCCTGCTGCTGCAGCAGCTGCAGCTCCCTCTGGATATGTGCCTGGGTGTCAAACAACAACAGCGCAGGCTGGTACAGCTGTCGTCCATATGGAGTGTGAACCCAGATATCCTGGGGCCATTGTGCCTCGGACTGAATCGTGAGTGTCTCGCGATGGTACCAGTCGTATTCTGGTTCCGGATTGGGGATGGGAAACATCGTGACGTGATACTGAGGTTCTCTTGGTTCCATAGGAGGTTCTTCGTTCTTGATCTTCTCTCCGGTTGGTTCAACTGTTTGACACATGATTTCTTGAAAATTGACAAAAAAGTTTGGAGTGTTTGGAGTGTTTGGAGTGTTGAGTGCTTTGAGTGCTTTGAGTGCTTTGAAAAGTATTCTTGAGATGGTTATCCTTTCATTTTTCCCTGGGGGATTACCGTCTTAATATACCTGAACTGGGCCCTCCTACAGGACCATGGGATGCGACACTGTTACTGTTTTTGTTTTTGCCAGCAGACGCCATGCATGATCCCTATAAGCAATAACCATGGCAAGTTTGCCAATCGCAAATCACCGGGACGCCGCCGAGGATCCTATGGATTGTGTGAGGCTGTTGGGCATCGAATACCGGTGAGGTTGGTGTTACACAATGGCCACAATGGCTTTCTGTGCTCACCTTCGAAAAAGCAATATGCAAATTTCCCATGCCACCATTGGCTATTCAAGAGGGCCAAGTTGCATAGATAGGCTATGTCAGACCTCCAATACATGGATCCAGAACGATGCACTTTCAGTCCGCGACCGATACACAGCCAAATCATAGATCCAGACGTTACTCGATTACAATACACATCCAAGACATTGATGCAGGCGATACACATTCGCGATATACATCCCTTGATATAACTTTCAGACAACCAATCAGCAGATTTCCTATACTCCCATTGGCTTAATACTGCAAGCCCCAACTAACTTTTTCAGGCCTAGCCAGCGGCTGAACCCCCCCTATCATTTGACACCTGCCTGGTACCTACTTACGGACAAACCACACCAAAACTGCACCTACCACCCGCATAAGCAGAGTACCCGCGCAAGCTGCAGACCCACTACGCACGAAACAGCTACCCTTGCCGACTGCACAGAGTAGAGTACCGCACCAGAGCAGACCCACATCACATACCATACCATCCAAAGAAATTAAGCCACTGGTTTCAGAGACTCGCTGGACGCATTCTGGGACGTCGGTGTTTTCTCAGGCCCATTCAAGCTACCACCAAAAAGTGGTTCAACCTCCAGTTCATTCGTGTTAAGAATCATAGCCTTCAGTGTTGGTGAGTTAAAAGAAGGTGTCGCAGGAGACCGGCCAGGCGTGGAAATGGTTTGATGCGTCTCCGCAAAAGAGCCGCAATCACTGGCATCAGCAGCCTCGTTCAGGGAACATGGCTGAATGTCGTGGTTTAGATCGAGGACAGCCTTCTCAAAGGTAGGCTGACCAGTGTCACCTGATGATGCCCGGCGAGGTTCAGCCGGTTCAGGTTGAAGCTGCCGAGATGGACCAGCACTCGAGGCTAGTCTTGGGATGGGACAAGATTTGGGAGGTGATTGAGGTGCAGATATTGGATGCTCAGCATCTTGTTCACCATTGGCCGACAATCGCCGGCCATGGACAGGGCAGCTTGGACAGATTACAACCTCAACCCTCTCAAACTCCTCTGTGTTACCTTTGTCAGACTGGCGGCGTGCAATATGAGCGGACGAGCTTCTGCTAGCCCGAGATGGCCGACTTCCTACTCCGTGTTGATGATCACGGCTATCAAGTCTGTCATTCCTTGTCGTGTCAACAGATGCGGCGCGTTCCGCAACAGGCGAGGTCGACTCAGTAACACCACCATTCGTTGCGAGGTTTTTTGGCCCAGGCGAGATTGGCGATATGTCTTCAAATGGTGTATTCAGGCTCAATGGTCCCGCACTCTCAATGGTAACATGACCGCCGTAAATGATTTTCTCTGAGGGAAAGAATTTCTCTGGATAACCACTTGACGGTGCTTCACTGTCTGGATAAGGTGTGCTCTCTTCTGGTGGTCGCGGGTTTGTGCGAACAGTCTTGGTCGAAACCTCAGACTGATCAGATTTGACCGACTGGATGGATCTCTCCGATCTCAACAAGGCAGCACTGATGGGATGATCCGGAGGGTATTGATGGGGAAGTATGGGAGGCGACTCGGGGATAAATAGTCGAGGTCGAATCGCCATGGGCGTTGGGCTGGGAGCGGATGGTGTTGGGATGTTGAGACTATCGTTTCCAGGAGAGCGTGCTGGGTTCGTTTTCGGCACTGACGACTCTTTGGGTATAGTTATATCGGGTGGGCGTCGGTTCCTTGCCGAAATATCCTTAGAGCTCAGAGCCAAATGTTCAGGAAGTTGAGGCGGTGGTGGTAGGGATGGTGCACTAGGTGACTTTGACTTTTCTTTTGAGTTCCAAGATCCAAGACTTTGATCGCTGATCTGGCCTTCGCTAGGCTTATCGCTTGGTGCAGCCTTTGGGTCGTTCTTCTTTTTGGTATCATCATCCGATTTCTTCGCTTGTTCAACATGTCCAGGGGCTTCCATGCCAGAGCCTCCAGCTTCAGGCCGATATATGAGCTTAGCGTACGGTGAGGTGTTGGTATCGACCACAAGTAATTCCTTTTCTCCGCGACCGAGGAGGCCATATACCTTGAACTCGCCGTCATGAATTCCTATAACTGCACTGGTTCCAGTATATAAAACTTCGCCCTCGTTTCCGCAGCGATTGCAAAAGACGACAACAATCTCATCTTGGTTTTCTGAACGAATAAGGGGCTCGAGTCGTGTGACCCAATATGTTAGAGTGTCCATATCTGGTTCATTAGGCATACGGGTAAACCGTCGTGCGTCTTCCCAGAGAGATGTAATACCAGAGCCGGAAGGTTCGAGGAATGGTGTAATATCTTGTAGCGATTTGAAGTTATACCCTTTTGCATAAATATTAGCAATGTTACAGGTAGAGCGAAAGGGGAGGGGGGAGAGTTATATATACCAGAGAAAGCCAGTTCGGGCAAACCAAATCATCCAAATCATCGGGATTTGCTCTTGAGAGGACAGCATCCGCACGATTTAGATTATTATCAATATCACCAACCTGGGGCGCGAACTGCAAGCAACCAATTCTCATATCTGCGACAACTATGATCGAAACCCCCGCAGCTGCAACACACACACACGCCTTTGCCTAGATAAACGTCTTGGAGGGCTCAAACTTGAGAGACTTTGATAGCGGTTTCGTGATCGTAATCAAAAGAACCAAAATTGAAAGAAAAGCGATACGCAAAAATTAAATGAACTGAAGAACGAGGTAAGGCGCGCGCTCAGTGTCAGCTCGCAGTCAGATTCAACAGAACATCAGAGCTGACTGGGTTGAAGGAGAAGTACAAGTGCTAGAAAAAACTTAAAAGCTAATAAATAGAAATATACAGATCTTGAAAAAGTATGAGAAGAGGGATACTAATACACGAAAAGTGACGAAGCAGAAGCTGATTCAAGGTAGAAGTCTTGAAAGAGAAAGAAACGCGTGGTGACCAAATTGAAGCTCACTCATCCTCGTACACAACAGAGCCAGTTTCACGTCACTGAAGGCTTGGCAATCATGTTTCGGAATTTCAACATTCAGTCAATTCGAGTCTAGGGAACATGTACAAGGTATCTCCAAAGGGAGTAGTCCATGACGGAGTAATCTAGCAATTGTCCAACGCATGAGCTGTCGACACATCAGATTTAGGCGACCTTGTCCTTGTTGTGGTAGTTGACCTCGTCGTTCCAGCTGTACACAGTTAGTATCATGTTCCCAAACATCGTAAAGCATGACAGCTCGAAGCTCAACGGTATGAGAGCTAGCGTCCAAGCTTCTTGAGCTCTTGTTCAGAATCATGTCACAACTTACAAGAGAGTCTGTGAAGAGTTAGTAAATTGCCATTGAACCACGATAACCATTCAAAACTCACCTTGTCACCATCACCCCACTGGTAGTTCTTGGTGCGGATGTTCTGATAAGGGTACTCGGTGCGCTCCTCCAGGGGAGGCATGTGGTTCCAGTGATCCCAATGCTCGTTCCAAAGCCAGTAGGCATTGGCACCGGCGGCGATAAGGCAAGGGGTGACACCACTTCGAACTGTTAGCCATTGCTATCCCAACGCATCACCACGACCTCATCGTCTCCAACTTCCGATACTCCGGGTTCGACGCCGGGTTCGAAAATTCGCTCAAGGGTTCGGTCTCGGACGTACTAGATGGAGATCTTCTTCCACAGCTCTGCCCATCGTTAGCAAATACATCCAAAGCTTCCAATTGACCCAATCTTGCGTCGTCGGATGTCAACTCACCAGTGGTACCGGCAGCGTGCTCCTTGATGTGCTGACGCTCCTTGATGAACTCATTCTCGGTGGTGCTGGCAAAACGGCGCTGGAGGGGAGCGCGGAGCTGCGCAGTGGCGCGCGTAGCAGCGCGGGTGAATCGTGCGGCGGACATTGTGGACGAGGTCGCTGTTGTTCGTTGACGGTTGGAGAGTCTTAAGGCAAGTTTGTGATCAGGTCATTCTTGGAACAAGCTCGGTTAGAACCGCCAATGAAAGCTGCCTCAATTGTAAGGTACCAATTTTCCCCAGATGATGACAGTGCGCACGTGATCTCGTGCTGGGGGCGCGAAGTGGAAGGCTCAACACCACACGGTGGGGCGCTGCGTCATTGCAAGGATCGCGACCTCTTACTTCGACTGTCTTGTCGTTAACCGACCATAACTTGAGCATAACGACTCTTGAGCTTCTACTTTATTCTTTCGAGCTTATGTACGGCTTCCTCTCACCATTGATCTGCTCTCTAGCTGTCAATTCGTGCTGCTCCTTGACTTATCGCGAGGTTTCCTTATCCTTCAACTCATGATTCTCAGATCACGACCACGAAATGAGACGTGAGTGGTCCGCGACATTTGTTTCTGATATTTCATGTCATCCTAAGAAAACTGCATCACACAAGTTGCAAACATGGCGTTTCGGATAACCACTTGGAATGGTGAGTATACCCGCCTCTTTGTTAGCTCTTCCACCAACATCTTCTGCAGTCAACGGCATCCGGTTCGTGATTCACAACAAAGCACACTAAACCCATCCTAATGATTCGCCATCACAGTAACCCTTTCGGCTATCAGCCTTGGAGAGAAAAGAGATCCTTTCAAGTACGCTTTTTCATCTCACAACTTACACCTCACTCACAACCACCCAGGCCATGTTTGACATTCTTGAAGCAGACATTGTTGTTATGCAAGAGACCAAGATTCAGCGAAAGGACCTTCAAGACGACATGGTTCTCGTTCCTGGATGGGATGTCTTTTTCAGCTTACCCAAGCAAAAGAAAGGTAACCCGAACCCATCTGCCGTCGCCCCCAATTCCATTGCTCACATCTGACAGGATACTCTGGCGTCGCCATATACACACGCAATTCAAAATGCGCGCCGATACGAGCAGAAGAAGGAGTCACTGGTATCTTGACAGCCCCCAAGTCTACAACCAGATACCGTGATCTCCCTGCAGATCAACAAATCGGCGGCTATCCTCGACCCGACCAGCTTGACGGCATCATCGACGAAGCGACTCTTGATTCTGAAGGTCGCTGCGTCATTCTTGAGTTCCCCGGCTTCGTGCTCTTGGGAGTTTACAGTCCTGCAACCCGCGATGCGACTCGTCATGACTTTCGCACTGGTTTCTTCCAGGCCCTCGAAGTGAGAATACGCAACTTGGTCGCTGCAGGCAAGCAGGTTGTCCTCACAGGCGATCTAAATGTCGTTCGCTCCGAGCTTGACTCAACCAATGTTGCAGAGACACTACGCAAGGAAGGGATTGAACTCTGCGACTGGCTAAACGCACCTGTGCGGCGCATCTTCAATCAACTCATCTTTGAGGGAAGTGTGATAGGCGAAAGAGACGAAGGTCGTGAAAAGCCTGTTCTCTGGGACCTCTGTCGCTGCTTTCACCCGGAGCGAGTGGGTATGAACACATGCTGGGACACCAAGCGGAACACACGACCAGCAAACAACGGCAGCCGGATTGACTACATCTTGTGCTCCGACGCCATCAAAACCTGGTTCAACTACTCCAACATTCAGGAGGGCTTGATGGGATCTGACCATTGCCCAGTCTTTGCAACCCTGTCGGACAAAGTGACAGTAGGCAACAAAGAGCGAACCTTGTTGGAGATGATGAACCCCCCGGGCATGTTTAATGGGAACGAGCGTCTTCGAGACTGGAGCCCAAAGGATCATCTCCCTTTGTCTGCGAAGCTGATACCAGAATTCGACCGGCGGCAGAGCATCCGTGATATGTTTACAAAAGCCGCCCCTCCACGAGAGTCGACAAGCACAGACACACCTGCAGAACCCTTGAAGAACGGAAATAGTAAAACCTCAGAGTCATTCAACAAAGCAAATGATGCAGATTCGCAGACCAACGCCGCCTCCACACCGAAACTGATCACAGCTACAAACTCAACCAAACCTTCAGCATCCCAGCCTAGCTCCAAGAGACATGGAACGGCCGCTGATACCACAAACCGGCCGTTTAAAAGGACCAAGTCTTTGACAAGCGCCAACGACACGAAGAGCAAGGTGGCGCAGGGCCAACGAACATTACAGGGATTCTTCAAGCTAAAAGCTCCCGCTCAAGATGCTAACCCAGAGCTGCCATCTACAACAAAGAAATCTACAGCATCAGGAAAAGCGCCAGCAAGCGCGCAGAGACTATCGGATACCCCGCAAGCTACACCTCCAGAAGAGTCATTGCCAACAGTCCCTTTGCGCGGCAAAGATCCCGACTCCTCCGACAGGGTGCTTGACCCGATTGAAGCCAAAGAGTCGTGGTCCAAGCTGCTGGGGAAGAGGGTCGCACCAAGATGCGAACACGATGAACCCTGCATAAGCCTCACTACCAAGAAGCCCGGAGTCAACTGTGGTATGTTATGCAGCGGCAGCTGATCCAAAGTGCGTGCGGTGGCGTTGCCGTTACACAACGCCGCGGCTCCAACATCACTTACCGATGCAAGCTCAAACTTGGAAAGCTAATTTTGGTGACATTACAGGTCGAATGTTCTACATCTGCCCGCGCCCGCTAGGACCATCAGGGGAGAAAGAAAGAAACTCGGAGTGGCGATGCGGTACATTTATCTGGAGCAGTGACTGGACTGGCTCATGATGGGAACTCGATGAATTTGGAGTGTACGAGTCTTGCTGGGAATTTTGTACATGCGCTAGATTGGGGGCTATGCAGTTGGGAACTGATGCGTGTCGTGATCAATAGTATCAAGTAGTCATTGTCACAAATGGCATCGTAATCGAAAAAGAGTTGGGTTGTAAGTCAATCTTGTTTCTTTCCACCATAGAATAATGCGATACATTGTCGGTGTACTAGCTATCTGTCCGTCGGGCTGATTATCTCCAGAAATGAGATGTGTCATATGAACCACTGTAACAATAAACAAAGCGAGTGGGTAGTGCCGTTTGCAATCCACGGGTATCGTCAAAACCACAAATACATCACTTCCTTCATCTGTGTCCTACTCTCCGGCAATCGAGATCGAGTGAACGGCAAGTAACAAGTTCCAGTCTCCCTTTATCAAGCAAGTATTAGTCACTGTTATCAACTTTCGAACCTTTTACTTACGATTGTCGTCTGACGATCATGTTCATGGCCACAAAGACGACAAATTCGTATCGAATGAAACGCGTTAACCTGCCGTGTGCCAGTAGTTGATGTTGTCAGGTGAAGCTTGGTTGCGGCGACGTCGCTCAGAAGAACGACGAGGGCGGTACTGATAGTCAGGGTACTGTCGGCGATGTTCGGCTTTTTTATCATCCGCCAGTTGTTTGTAGAAAGCGCGAACCTCACGGGTCTCCGCGTTCCAGAGGCGGCCAAGGACCTGCGCTAAAACGATGTCAGTGGTGTCCTGCGAACCAGCATATACTACTTACAGATTTCACTGTTGGTGATGTCGGGGCGTCGAGCCTTGAGCGACTGGTGACGTTCCTGGCGGTAAAGAATGTAGGCGTTAGGTGGTCGTGGGATCCTGGTATGGCCAGACAGTTTCAGAGAACGCTGAATAAAAATAACTTCAGTAGCCCCGGGGATATTGACCAGCATTCCACCATTGGCGATAAAATCGCAAGGAGCTCCGAGGTAGTAGCACCTGTTCTCGATATCGCGAGCATAGAGAACGGGCAAGCCACGCTCGACCCTGTTTGGAAGTTGTCAGTAAACTCAGATGAGGAACTCCGTGACATGTAAACTTACATGTAGAGGTTGGCAAACCCGGCTTTGGCACCGGCATCCATCTCGTCGTAGAGAGGAGAAATAATCTTAATGAGGTTTCTCAGAGGACCCTTGTGCACAGGACAAAGACTCTGGAAAATGTTATCAATGTACTCGAAGCTCCATCTGCTGGTAACCACGGCAAGGCGCGAGGAACCGGGCGGCATCAAGACGTAGTTTGCCATGATGATTGTTGTTGTGACCTAAGCTGATCTTGCTGGCGTTGTAAGAGATATGAGAAATCTTCTCGGAGAGAGTTGAAGATTGAAAATGGAGTTCAGAGAATCCGTTGTGTGAGGATGAGAGAAAAAGAAAGGAAGATGAGCGGCCATGCTGTGCATTTGTAGCAGTGCTCTGCAAACGCCGCTACGCAACAAAAGCCTGAACACCTTATTGTTTCCCTATTGATGCAGGAGAGTGGGGCATTCCAGAGGTCGGTGGGGCACCCGGAACGTATTTTTTTAGATTCTCTTCAGGAACTCCTGCCCCACCATTCTTTGTTTGAATCGATGGTCTGTGCGATCCCGCTTTGCACTGGAGCTCAACACTGTGCGAAGCGACAGGGCCGGTCTCTAGGCTAGTAATATTTGGCATACCAGGGGAGGGCAATTAGTAATCTGGGCTACCGTCCTGAAGTTGGTGCTTGTTGAGCGAGAGGAATTAAGCAGCTTTAACTAATTGAATGAGATTATTCCTTATACTGGCTGCAAACTGTTGTAGATCTCTGTTTTAGAGATGAGAGTAGATATTTTGCCTCCTAGAGATCATTTATGATATGTAATAGGGTATCTTATTTTAGGAGTTCCCTCCCAGACTTATTCTAGCTTTAATTTTTGCACTTAGACATGTTCAGGTGTAATAGGAACATATTTAATGTTGTACTTAGAACTGTTCTGATAGAGCCAAATCTTTCGGTCTCTATTAGAGATATTACTAGAACCAATTGTAGTAATAAGCAAAAGTGGACAATAGTTGGCAGATGTCAGACTCTACTTTACAGGCGTTAACATGTGGCAAGAAAGCACATGGTATAAGTTGGTACTCAAGATCAGCATTAAGGGGATTAGCTCTATTCGAGATATGAAGTACAACCTCCAAACCAAAGTCAAGTTTCTATAGCAAACTGAAACTCACAATTATAATACAATTACTTTTATACTAAATCTACCTCTTTTCACTCCTGTGAATTAAAATACTATATATATTAACTTGATTTATAACAATTAATTAAGTGAATTTATTTATTGTTTCGGTAATCTAAGTACTTAATCTATCATATGGCCCAGCGCGGCAGTTAACACACATACAGAGGGCGAGGTTCAGTTATTACTTAAAAGGAGATTCTATTGTCTTGTCATTTTTACGCTCAGCTAGATACCTATAGACTTACCAATCTCTTTATGTTGTCCCGGAGTGTCTTAAATCTCAGGTGAACAGAGTGGTCGGCAGTGTTGGTGTGTGACTAACAGTGCCAAACCCTGGCCGTGGCGCTCAAACAAAATACCTACCTACCCAGCTCCGGTTACCTTATTATTGTGGCGTATTGTTGGCGTTATTTATGGGTGTGAATTTATTGCACCTCCACTACATATTATTTCCATCGTTCTCACTAGGACTTCTCTCTCTCTTCACCTACGCGCCAAATGTCATTCTCCCAAATTATACCTCCTGGTCTTTGAGCATAGTTTTTTACATCCGGACTCTGAATTTTCTATATCCTCCGTTCTTGATTCACTACTATCATGGAATCTCAGCCTCTGAACGGTTCACCCATGCCTTCTCCAGCCACGATGCAAGACATTGAAGCTGTCTTGAATGGAGAAGTTCTCCGTCTTCTGGCGCCCGTTCCCGGTGGTCGATGGCAGATGCTATCTCGTGTTGGTGATACTGTCCTCATTGTCTATGTTTTGGGTGACGGTACTCAGGTTATGACTACCACGCTCAACCTGGCAGTTGACGTTGAGACTGCTACGAACTTTTGTTGGCAGCACATCTACAGTTTCCCAGCAGGTAAGGGCTTTACTTCTCTCACTTAACTCTGAACTGAAGACTAAAAACGAAATGCCAACAGGCCTCAACCCAAATGGAACTCAGGCAAATGGGACTCCACAGGCGCCGTCTGCTATCAACCCAAATGCGCAGATTGCAGTCTCGGCTCCGATGAACCAGCAAGCGAACAACACTTGGACAACAGGCCCGATGGCCCATCAGGCTGGCGGAGTGCCAGTCTCAGTCAATTCTCAACTCCCTGCTTCATATCAGCCCATCGACGCAGTCCAGGGCCAACAGCAGCCTCACAATCAGGCCCAGGCACACATCGCACCAGTCACGGCAGGAATGGGTCCGTTTCAGCATACCCAGCCAATGGACATGGCTGGGGGTCAGCCAGGAGATCTTTCTGGTAAGTCTGTCTACTCTTCTTGGAGTATTTCCATAGCTTATAGTATACCAGCGTTCCAGAATGGAGGCGATCCCAACTTTACTACTGGACAGTTTGTTACCGAGGACGGAAACTTCCCTGAAGACGGTCAATGGATGCCCCTACGGTAGATGATATGATCGACATATTATCAAGCCATCTCTAGATGAATACTGTCGTTTTCGGAATACATTTGAGCTCGTCTGGAGGTCTGTCATTCCAAACGTGCTTTTGGAAGTTCTGGCATTACATAGCAAGCGATGAGACAATTCGTAAGGCTGTCGCATTCAAGTTTCGACATCGGTAATATGGGGGTTCTTTTCTTCAGTCACTTAGGACGCGTTTGGGAAGTGGCCGAGGGTTGAATATGATTTACCCCCTTCCAGAGAATGCCTGGTTACTGTCAAGTGCCATATGCAAATATAGTTTGATCACTAACCTTTCATGGAGAGTTCATACCTCAGGAGAAACTTTCGGTTCTTCTTGGGAATGGGATTAATGGTTAACAAGAGCACACTAGTTGATCAATTTGTTCTATATGCAGTGAACGAGCCAATTCTATGTGTTGAATTTTGGCTGAGGTCGAAATTATGTTTAGCACGGCCCACAGTGAGATCTGAAGGCGGAAAGTGCAACGCGATTGAGAGCTCGAATGATTGGCTACTAAACTCTTGGCGATGGTCAGAGATATAGTACACAGGGTTTAAGTTACAGTATGAGATCACACAGTTCGTCAACCCTTGTCCTAGACGTTCTTAGCGATACAACCCTGGATCATGATCAAATACCTAGGGGCGGCATGTCCCATAACCTTCCCAATGCTTGCCTTCGACCTGTCAAGTCTTGAGCTTCAGATGTGATGCCAATTTTTTCTAATGCCAAGACGCACTAACCATTGATGCCTTTGCACCCCAAACCTTTCCCTCGACAACATCAGAAACATTGGTTAGGCTAGCTCGATTTGGTTGAAGCTTTCTTAGCTCGGGCCCCACGAGGTTGAGACACCCACCAAGATCACCCATGACAAAAATACTCTGACATGCAATGGACAATGCCATATCGAACTCGAGCCTGAGTAAATCTGAACCATAGCGCAGCATTATAATCTTATTCCCCGCGGTAGTGATCCTGAAGAGCAGACTGGCAAAGTTTTGCTCAAGCAAACGAGATTGGTCTGCGTTGTCTCTCGTGGTTGCAACCCGTCAGCCCTACGGCTTGAAACGGAAATAGCATGGGGGTGTGTCCCGTGTGTCCCCATCAGCGATCATACTAAAGATCGGGCTAAAGAAGACGGGTAGACAGTGCTCTTTGCCCACAGACTTGTCCACTATGGGGGGTTTTTTTTAGGCCAGTGGCGGCGCGCGCGACTGACTATCTTGCTTGTAACACATACATTTTCGGATGCTATCGCTTCCGCGAGTGCTTCAAATTCCAGTCTCGAGGAATGCTTGTGGTGGACTCAGATTAGTTCCTTTCCTTGGGTGCTTTGCTTTGCAGAGGGTTGCGGTTGTAATGATTTGGTGGCGTAATGAATGCAGAGTTACTTTTTGGAAGCAATGCGTGATACAGACCAAATGGCAAGCGCAGGGAGGCCAGTGTTTATCGTCATGTCAAACCATGCCAAAGCAGTTCAAGAGTGTTCCACTTCAAAGAGTGTTCTGATTATCGAGGGCTGAGTTGTCTCAGTAGTAGACTATCCTATTGACATCTTTCGACAAGTCAGCATTCGACTGTCTCAGACAAAACCAGGATATACTTGTTTGCGTAACATCGTTGATGCAGTTTGCACAAGCCTTGTGCATGCCATTGCATATCCTAAGTCATGGTGAGTGTCTCGACTATCAGCATGTCTGAGTCTAAACAAGCGCTTCAGCGTCCGATTCCCCGCACTCGGTTCCAGCTGTAGAAGAGACGAAAAACCTGACATATCTGAGAGATCCAAGAATTCGGAAAGTGAACATATTTCGCTAAGCTACGCCTGTTTCTAACTAGTAACACAAGGAACACTATCCGCATCGCTGGCCCAACAGACAGACACTAGACTAGTTTCACAGCCAAGGACCACAAGTTTCATTCTTCATGAAATCCTCCGGCGCTGTACGGACCGGCCACGGTTACGGGTAGTCCGTCTCTACCTCGCGTCTTTGCTCGCGTCGCGAGATGAAGAAATGGGAGTGTCAGTGAATTAACCCTATGCTTAATGCCTAGACTCTTTTCCCCCTCCATGCCATACGAAAAATCGACCAAGACTACGCAAGTGCAAGCCAGCAGTTAACTCTATTACCTTAGTATCCAAACAGGGGGTTTTGAATTGGTTGTGCAGTCTCACCCCCGAAATATGATTGGTCAGATGTTGGTAATTGAGGCTGAAGCCGCAAATGCCTTTAGCAGACGCGAATCTGCGCCTTTACTCTTCTTGGTATGAGATCTTCCGCATCTCGCCCAAGCGATGTCGAGCTGACGCCAGGGCGTTCTCCAATTGGAGGATCTCGACCTGTTGATTGTTGGTGGCTTGTCAGTCCATGATCATACACAGGGAGGCTAAGATAAACTTTGCCGGATATAGTAACCGTTACGAAAGCACTGGCCCGGGAATGAACTAGACCTGTGAGGGGTATCGATGTGTCATGGTAGTTGTGTGATGTGATGTGGCCATGACCACGATAGGGGAAGAGCTGTTGATGTGATATGTGATGCCATGACAGGGGAAGGGCGATCAAGGAAAGGGTTGCCAAATACATCAGGGAGGCTGCCAAACAAATGAGGGAGGCTAAACTTACTTGCTGTTCCATCTCCCGCACCTTAAACTCGTGCGCTCCAAGCTTGGAGTAGTCTACCTGGTCCTCCTCTTGGCTACGCTCCTTGATCAAGCTCTGGACTTGGCGCACCAGTGCTCGGCATGCCGCACCCACAGCCTTACTGGCTTGCTCGAGTTTTTCTTGGCTCTTGGACATGAACCCTGCCTTGACTCTGCTTGCAGCCACGAGCTGCGCAGTCGATGCCGCCACATCGTTCGAGGCCACAATGAGTTGTTCCGGACTGTTGCGCCCAGAAATGACACCATCTGCCGTCTCGATCAGAGTGTTGGTCGACGACGCTACAGCCTTGGCGGCAGAGATGAGTCCCTCAGTCCAGCGGTTGTTCTTCTTGTAAAACGCTGTTCGTGACGTCGATCCACGACCTGCCTGTACAATTTCCTGCTGTGTCACTGTCGCCGCCTGGATCAGTTGCGTAATGGCGTTTGTGATGGCCGTTGCCGCATCCAGGATCGAGTCGTTCACCTTGAGCTCATAGGTTGAGTAGCCATCGCGAGGCTTGTTCTTGAGTTTGGCCAGTCGTGCAGCAGCTGCAGCAATTGCATCTGCAGCTTTGCTCAGCTCCTGATCGACGAGGTCTCCCAAGTCTCCCTTCTTGTTGGTGAGCTTGCCGAAGCCAGGGGCAAACGACTCAACAAGCTTGTTGAGCTTCTGAAGGTTCATCTGGACGTCGTTGTTGCTGTTGATGACCACGTCTGTCTTTTGCAGGGGATCCATGCCTTCGAGTCGGAAGCTTTGAAGGCCTCGGAGGAACTGCACAGCTGAGATAGCAGGCTGGCGGGTTCCGTTCATGAGAGCGTCGGTCTTTTTATCATCTGTAGCTAGACGGGTAAGACCCTTGGTGTTGCTGCATACATCAGCAATGGCACCAGCGAAGACGTTGATGGCCTTGATGAGCTCAGAGTGTGTCGCATTTGGTCCATCCGCAATGAAGTTGTTGAACGACGTAGCAAACTCCATAGCACTGGCTGAGGCCTTTTCAATCTGTGATAGTACGTAAGAGGGAGAGGCATTCTGGTTACCAGCTTGCATGTTGGAATCCAACTCGTAAAGAGCATCGTCGACGCGGGCAACGCCCGCCTGGAGGACAGAGTCGATAATGTCATTGATCTTGTCAAGGTTGGACATGATAAGAGCATCAATCTGGCCATCCAAAGCGTGGTCAGTAACACCCTGGTTCATCTTTAGCTCGTTGAGCTCGATGAGAGTCTGATCCATGCCCGCCTTGTACACCTCGAGCTCCTCTTCCTTGTCACGGAGAAGCTGCTCAAGGTCAGAGCTGCCATCTCGAAGGTTCATCTGAGCATCCTCTAGCTGTCGTGTCTTGTTACGCAGTGCCTCCTCGAGATCCGCCATCTCACGGTTGTACTTGGCAAGCATGGTCGAAAGCTCGTTGCCCTTGCTGCGCTCCAGATTGTCGGCTTTGTCTTGAGCCAGGCGGAGCTCACGCTTGAGCTTCTCGACCTCGTCCTTGCTGCTGCCAGTCGCGCGGTCCTTGTCGTGAAGAGCGCGGTCACGCTCACGGATCATGTCGGCCAATTCGAGATTCTTAGTCTTGATTTCACGCTCGAGCTTCTCACGTCGATCGATGGCTTCCTGAGCGCTGGCCGCCTTGAGCTGAACAGCCTTGAACTTTTGAAGGAGATCAAGATGCTCGTGTCGCAACTGAGAGTATAGCTTTGCCAGTGCCTCGTATTTCGTCCTCCATGTGTTGACCTGCTCCTGAAGGGCCCGGATCTGGTCGTCTTTGCTGTTCATTTGCTGGCCGAGACTGTTTTGAATGTGCGACAGCTCACCCTCCAGAGCCTTGACTCGCTGATCATACTGTTGGAGCATCAGCTGATCGCGCTCATATTGAGCCCGGGCATTCAGGTTCTCTCGCTCCAACTCGGCCAGACGCCCTTGAGTTTGCCATTGTGCTTGTTGGGCCATGAGTGCCTCTTGTTCGCGCTTTTGCTGCTCAATGAGTTGCTGTTGTTGTTGCTCAAACTCACGCTGAGCCTGAAGTTGTGCCTGTTGCTGAGCCAGGAGGGCTTGTTGTTGCTGCTGCTCAAGAATGCGCTGCTGTTCTTCGTACTCTCGGTTCTGACGATCCAACTCACTCTTCCAGAACTCGTTCATCTCATCAGGGGCATCATTCTTGGGCACGGGTGGAGGAGATGGCTTTCGCTCAATCTCTTGTTTCGGCCGGGCGGGGAGGGCAGGTGCATCATCATCTTCGGATAAAAGGTTTGGAGGATCTTGAGGAAGTTTCGGGATTGTGATGAGACTTGTAAGGTATCGAAGGTTTGAGCATTCGTAGTAGAACTTGACTAGGCGATAATGTTGTGCGTTGTAACGTTCGCGAAGAGGTTCAAGAGCCTCGTCATCACCGGTGGCTTTACATGTTAGTCTAATGCTGGATGCTGGGTGCTGGGTGCTAAAGGGGATAGAGAATGGAGAGAGAGAAAGGAGAGAATGAAAAGGGGATGGAGAGAGGATGGAGAGGGAGAGGATGGAGAGAGGATGGAGAGAGGATGGAGAATGAATCATATTCGAATGTATGGAGAACGACTCACTTGAATGCATTGCGCGCAGCATGCTCGTGATAAACTTGTAAATTCCATAACTCTCCTGAACGAGGGGCACAAGGGCAGCAATGCGGCACTCATTGTTTCCAACATTTCGAAAGTGCGAAAAGATCAACTTTTGGAACTGCTCAATCTTATCTTGCAGCACCATCAGATCGCTAATGGTCTCGTAACCTTCGTTGGGGTCGTTGATTGCCTTGAGGCTAAGATACTCCTCGTACTCAAAGGTTCCGTTGAATTCGGGGTGTTGATGGTGGAAGGAGAGCTTGGCAAGTAGATAGTAAACGTATTCGCGGATCAGAGGGGCATAACCGCGCATGCCTTCACCTCCGCCGGTTCCGCGATTCAAGCTATCGATCCAGGCGCGATTTGCCATTGCCTCCTTGAGAGCGCTGGGGTGACCTTCTTGGAGTACTTTGTGGATTGTGATGAGGGCCTTGAATGTCTGGACTTCGTCGGCTAGGATAGGCTGGCTGTTGATAGTTGGTTAGCTGAAGTTGTCATGATGAGGAGGCATGAGACATACACCTTCATGCCGGCCCAGAAGGCGGCGGAGGACCGGTGGTCCCATGTATAGACGATACATGCTCGAACGTGCTTTCGCTTTGGGGAGATCTCCTCGATGTTGGTAGCTTTCTTGATGTTGATGGCGAGCTCTTGGTCGGTTCTGCGCAAGATGACAGGGTTAGCTCATTGGGCACGAAAAGGTGAAGGTGTCGCGGACTTGGTATGCTCGGTGCCACGCACAGCAGCAGCCATGTTTGCAATTGGTGGCGGGAAAAGGTTCGCGACGGTATTATTCGATAACGGATAGAGATGTTTGCGCAAGAAGAGTTGGTCGCGGGCTTGGACGATGCTGTAGCAACCCCTGGAAATCACGAGACAATTTCCCAGTCAGGCCGGCGCGGCGCAGGGGTAAAAGATTAGGCAGAGTATAAAGTGTAGGCAATCGAAGAAGTATGAAATAGATCAAGGCAGCGAGTAGATGGAGTATTCGCGGTCGTCGTCAGCCTTGACAAATCTCGGGCGACTTTGCGATTTGATGGATGTCGTAGCTTCCAGTGGCTGGGCCGCAATCTAAGAGCCAAGAGGGGCGCGTCATACGGAGTACGTATGGTTGTGTGCGGCGGTCAATTCCTATGTGGGTCTGCTACTCGCAGTATGGTCCTTTGAGGCCTGGCATACCCTATATCTGCAATTTGGTCTTTTGTGCATCGTCCGGATCCATGTTTTGACTGTGCATCGTCCCGGATTGAATGTGCATCGTCTGTATCCAAACTATCTTTGTCTGCCATACTTGTATATTTGGGCATCCGTTCTCTGAGCCGCGTGGTTAGTTAATGATAAAGAATAGAAAATTAAAGAGAAACTTTGATGAGGAACTTACCAAGGACCAACTTGATGGGTAACAACAGGTGTGATACACCAGGAGGCAAAAGAGGGAGGGCAACTAAAAAGTTTAGCGCACCCTAGGCCGAGAGAGATAACCTGTAAGGACGCAAAGATCCCCCCAAGGTTTGGAGCGTCCTTGGTGTGAAGTCGCGAGAAATGCCAGTTGGCGCTCTCACGACGATGGAGATTTGTTGATGAGCGTTTTATGTTTCCCTCTCTGGCTACCTTCGTTTGGACGATGAGCTGGAGGAAAGTGTGGTGATGAGAGAGAGGCCTTGAGGGGAGCTTCAAAGAAGAAGCAAATGAGAGCTCATTGACTCTGTCCCCACTTGACCAGTTAGTTGCACCTAGAAATACACATACAAAGTATATCAACCAACGAAAAAATAAATATGAGATTGAAGGAGATAACTCCTGCAAGGGAAGAGGGCGGAAAAGTATAACCAGCATTGTGATGGTTATATGTAAAGGGAAAAGTAAAATAGAAGAGAAATTTCCTCAAGTTGTGTGAGTTGGGGGAAAGATGAAAACATTTTTTTAGAGACTATCGCTTAAAGTAAATCCCAAGGCTAGGGGATGACGAGTTGCCTTCTTTGTGATATTGACTTTAATATACGCTGCCGCCTTCCTTACCAAGGTATTCTTCACCAAGACCATACATAGTAGGCAAGAGGGACTGACTCCTCTATTCAACAAAGCCATTCGTGTTCATACACGCTGGCAGCCTTCCTTACCAAAGGTTATTCCTTACAAAGACCATAGTAGGCAAAGAGGGGACTCCTCTACTTTGACAAAGCCATTCGTATTCATAAAAACCATCCCGCCGAGCATTTCTTGACATGTTTTTCAAGGTCCTCATCCGCCCCCGGCCATATGCACGGTCCCAGATCCATGTTTTGAAGAATTGGTCTACCCTACACCGTCCACGTTCATTCCACCCAAGCGGGGTTGGGTTTCAACTCAAAAGTCTGAACATGTGGCCTGATCTGATTTGCAGCATTGGACGAAACAACAGTATTAGACAAAAAACCACCCATTTTTTTGTATTTTCTATTTAAGTAGTTGCTAAAAGAATGAAAGAAAAAAATCCAATTTAACTTGAAGCCAATCTGTTTTTGTGAAGTTAATCTGTTTTTTTTATGACGCCAATCCGTTGTTATAAAGCCAATCTGTTTTCATAAAGCCAATCTGTTGTTCAATCTGTTGTTCAATCTGTTGTTCAATCTGTTGTTCAATCTGTTGTTACTTGCATCCATCTTGAGGCCCGATGAGAATCCATAGGGACGAAATTTGCTAGCCAGTCCGTTCCTGGCTGGCTCGGTTACCCTGGTTGGCCTGGTTTGCCGTGCCGCTCTCGGGTGGATTTCCTTGTGGCGGTACATTAATAAGTGAGGATCTGACCATCTCAAAAAATGTTCGGGTAGTATTCTTCCGGATGTAGTCATAGATTTCTGCTGCTGTCTCGGCCGTCGCCGAGTGCATCAGGGAGTATACCTTGTACAGCCTTTCCAGTTCGAGGACGAGCCTCTTGAGGCGCTGTTGCAAGTTTAAGATTTGTCTGTCCTTCTCACTACCGGGGTAGATGCACTTTTTGTTTGCCGCTGCGCAGGACCTGCATGTAGGCCGGTGACCGCTGCACTGGAAAACTTGATGTTAGCTTTGGATGATTTATAAAAAAAAAAAAGAATTTAAAAACCCCCAAGTTCAAGGGGAGGGG
>PVQA01001274.1:0-22764 GCA_002980515.1 Fusarium burgessii | reverse complement strand
ACTTCAGGCAGCATACCAACTGCCTACACAATTGCCCAAGATAAGCTTTTTTGGCTGATTACGCATTATACGATTGAGGACTAGACCTCGACAGTGACAATAGCGTGATGTAATCAAAAGTGGCAGATCAATGAGAAATGCTAGTAACAGTGTGTCTTGAGTTCCGTACGGTCTCAGCAAGGTAGCTAGGTAATGGCAAGACAAAGCTATTGACTCAAGGTAAATGAGTAAACAGACATATGTTATAACTCAGTAAAGACTGGAAACCTAGCTATCAGAGAGCATTTACCATACTAGCTAGCACCCTGAAGCTGTTGCAATGAATGTAAAGAGGCTGAGACCAATCCTCGGCGATAAACCAACAAACATTCTGCTAAATGACATGGAATCAAACTAGGCGCGTTCCTGCGCCCGGCCAAAGGCAGTGGCAAGGCATACTTTCAGTCCTCCGGGCACTTTATGGTTGAAGAAAGCATTGTAGTTCTGTGAGATATTTTCAAAGTCGTCTGTCACGAAAGAAGAGTTAGAATTCGAATAGAACATAAACTGGGTTGGATACTGTACCATGATGCGTAAACATAAATGAGGGGTCATATTTGCCTTGGACAACCAGATCCAGAAGAAGCGGGAAGTACTATGCGACAATTAGTACACTTCCATGTCTGGAGTTGGACTGGCAACGTTACCTTCTGGGCATAAAGCTGCCCTCCACGTAAGGTGATGCCCTTCTCCATGAGCATTCCAATTGGAAAGTTGTTGGTCGTGTAGAAGAAGTCTCCAATCAAAGCAACATTGCCTCCCTTGCGAGTTGCCTTGATGACCGCGCTGACCGTGTCAGAGCTGTCCCCCTCAACTCCCAATGCTCTCATAGTGGCATGAGTGGCTGAATTAGTGCTTCTAAAGCCGCTCGCTTCGATACCACGGTCCAACCCGTGCGGTTCAATAGACAAGATATAGTCGGCAGGATCAGAATGATGCTTGACATTGACAGGAATCATACCGAGGGACTTGGCAATCTCGAGGCGGTGCTCGTCTTTATCGATTGCATATACCTTGCTGGCTCCACGGAACTTTGCTAGACGTTGGATGGAGAGGCCGACGGGGCCGCAACCCCAGACGCCGACAACATCCCCTTTGCCCACTTCGGCCAGCTCGCATCCATGCCATGCAGTAGGGGTCACGTCAGCAAGGCCAACCAACTTACTGGCCTCTATATCCTTGGGGGCCTTGACACAGGTGAGATCTGCGTTGGGGACACGGCAGTACTCTGCCTGGTCACCAGGGTATCCTCCCGTGATCAAAGAATAGCCGAAAATGCCAGACAAGCGGTGTCCGTACATTTGCTCCAACTCTTTGGAGGGGTTAGTTCGGTCGCAGAGTGAGAATTCCTTCTGCTTGCAGTAGAAACATTCTCCGCACGCGATGACGGGCAGTATAATCACTCGGTCTCCTACACTCAGGTTTCTGACCTGAGGCCCAACTTCTTCAACGATGCCGATAGCCTCATGGCCCATGATCAACCCTTTCTCCATGACTTTGTTCATATCGCCATTATACATATGCAGGTCCGAACCACATATGGTGCAGTGGGTGACGTGCACAATAGCGTCGGCGGGCGCGGTAATGGTAGGTTTGGGCACCTCACCCAACTCGATGGACTTTGTGCCCGTCCAGAGGGCCGCCTTCATCCTCTCACTAGGATGGGGCTTATAGGAAGTTGTAGATACTGGTCTTGAGGCACACATTAGATACTGTTCAAGCGTAGTGGGAATTAACAGAACATACTTGGATACTTCTGCCATTGTTGAGTCTCGATGCCCGTTTGTTGATTGAATACTGTTAGAAATTTTTCTTGAGGATGGAATTGCGCTCTGCTGGCTATTCTATATATATAATGAATAAAAGAGGGGTTTTATCATGCACTTTATTTACAGGATCATAATTACATAACATTTTCTTCTCAACCCCACGATTTTCATGCCATCTATAGACACATCATGTCGAAACTATCATTATACATAATATGTTTCATCTTTTCATCATCTTAATGCAATACACATTTAGATATTATATTTTCAAACTTGGGCTCACTACTCCTTTCTTATTACACGTTATGACCATCATACATACGCATCACGATAGCATATCTGACCTTTTGTATAGCACACTGCAATTACATGCTGAGTCGGGCTTTTAATTCATAGATCTTCGCTTTATTTACATAACTTGGGTCTAGTCGAAACCTTTTGGTTCGGAATAGAGGCTGCAAGGCGATTTGAGATGTCATAATTGCAAATTAATGCAAGAATGTTTGCCTTTAGTTAGTGTCAGATCATGCATTTCGCCATGCTGCAGTATCTAACTGCATTGATATTAGTATTAGGTATAATACCATGCATATAAGCGCTGAGGGAGTCTTGGATAAGCGCTTGTATGCGTGACTGGTATGTGATGTCAGAGCTTACCTGGTGTACGTCTATAATTGTAAATATGACTTAATTATGGTGTATTCGCTTAATATGCCTCTATTTACGAAATTAACAACCTGCTCTGTAAACCTTGCTTTGTTATCAGCTTGTAGTAGATTAATAATAATAATGGCATTTTTTACACTGTAGGCAATATTGCCAAAGTGAAATGCCACTTTGAATATGTTGGCTTGACATACATTGTAGAGCTGTTATAAACGTTAGGTATGTTGTAGTGAGAATCCACAAAATTAATTAAGCTGTAAATAGTGATTTGCCTCGAGCTTATGTTATTGATACTGTTTCTGATTACAAAGGCTTATAAAACCAAGCGTTTTATTTGTCCACCCTAATGGAAATTATAATGGTGGCTCTCTGCTAGGTCACAAAAGCGATAATAGATGCAGGAACGATACTGCAGTTTTTGCTTATTAGTAAGGCATTAAATATATAATCCCAGAAGCAAGGGGCTTTGCATAACTATAGAGAGTAGATTTATGAAATAAAACCCAAACACACTGCAGTCTTTTAGGATTAACAATTAGTTGTAGGCTCCTTGCGAGCAGAAGACTCTCCACTTATGTCTTGGACGTAGCGATTTGCTTCATTGCCGATGTACTGCTGTATAAGGACGCAGTCACAGTCGACATGTTGGAGGAGCTGCATCTTGAGGTCATGGACTTCATGAGCTAGCTCCTTTGCACATGCCGTTAAATTGCGATTAACCTCTTCCAAGTCCTTTTCAGTTGCCTCGAGGTTTTTCTCAATTTCTCGTTTCTTCACACGGACCTTGTTTGCAGCACGCTTGTTCCTCTCTCTGACCTTTTTAACGTATGAGCTATTTTCGGAATTCGATGATTTGGACTTGTTGGCATTGCCATGCTCTTTATTGTCTTGTGGGTGAATCTCTTGGACTGCTATTTCTGCTTGAGGACTCTTGGTGGAATTGCATTGGGATAGGTTCACCGCATTGGCCATACTATAGCTCACCCTGCGTTTCTTCGCCTGTGGCTGACCTGATGGAGAAGATGGACGACACTCGACATTGCCAGGAGAGCTTTCGAGGTTTGTGAATTCCGAAGTTTGTCGGGGCGCTGAAGAGTGTTGAGATACGAGAGGCTCAGACCATTCGTTTGAAGTAGGGTCGCCCACGAATCTAGGAATGTAATCCCCGGTTTCACTGAGTTCATATTGGTAATCGCAGCCATTGGCTGCAAAGTACCATTGATCCCACAAAAGATGAGTGGCAGCATCCAAGTTGCCAATCGCAGGTAGATCGTAGGTTTGATCCGTCAGTGTAGCAGTGCTTTGCTCCATGGCAGATGCTGGAAAGATACCTGTCAGGGACTCTGCGTAAACATGGGACCGTAACCAAGGGCTCCATATTGGAGCAAGAGGGGGTCATACCCTCTAAGGCGAGAGAGCACCTGAGATACGAGGTTTTTGCTGAAAGGGGGCTCTTTCTGTCTAAGTGAGATTGCTCGGAAATCTTGACCTTGGTGATCTAGTTCCTGACTTGTTGGTATCGCATTCCTCAAAGCTTATTGTAGATTATTAACTCACTTGCTGTTATTATGTATGTTTATATCTCGATACCAAACACAGTTCTTTCAGCCGGGGCTATGCACAAGCCTTGGGTCGGTTTGGTTAGTAGCCCGCCACTTAGTGTAACCTAAAGCTAAACAGGCGGACAAATATATATGGAAGCATAGATATTTGGCGTACGATCCGATGCTTTTGTTATAAAATACCATTGCTTGGCAACAGGGAATTCAATTCCGGGAATTGAAATGGTGTGTTACAATGCTGATACTGCAAGGGACATAATGAGACAGAAAGTCTAGTGTCATTTGGCCGTCATAACAAGCGCTGGTTGGATTACGGACAGTACTAATACACCATGATACCCACTGTTGGTTGAACACAGTCCACTAATAAAAGTATGTCATCACATGAAAAATGTGATACGAGTCTAAGCGAAGTTCATGAAGCCAACTCTAAAAACTCGACCTAGTAAAGCGTTGTGAGCCACTATTTTCCTCCCACCAATAGTGACTCGGGAAATCCTAGTCTACTAAATCCCCCGAAGATTCTGGCTCCATAACGCTTTGTGGGGGCAACTCAATCATGCATAAAACCAATCATGGGAGGATGTTTGGATCAGAAACGTAGCATTGAGGGGTAGAAACACCTGAAAGATGGCCCCCTCCACGAGGTTGCACCGCTTAATAAGACCAATCTGAGATGAAGATGGTGTGAAGATCGCTCGTGCCCACCAGGGTCAAAAAAATCAAACGCACAGGGTATCCAGCGCGGAATATGTAGATGTTCCCATGTACAGGGTTCAAGCTATCACCATGTGTGATACACAGGGATTTGTTATCGTAAATGTATTGGATCGAGCTCGGGCTACAAGATGGAGAGTTTCGTATGTTTTAGTGGATACAACCTGTAGACTCTTAATACCTATACTGTCGCTAAGGATGACGACTTTGCGTGCTGATTGTTGGCCCAAACGAAACAGATGTCTCACCATTCAGATTGATAACTCTTTCTTGCTTGGGATAAGCTTTACCAGGGTGATTGATGATCCTCAAACAAGCGCGTATTTGCTCTTGGACCGAATAGTGTGACCATAACGGTAGAACAGAAATGGCGTGACGGCTAGAAGTGCCGCCGCACCGGCAATGAGCGAGCCTCCGCCGCCAATTCCAATCGAGTCAAACATTTGCATAGTAAAAAGAGGAGCCCCAGCACTGCTAACACATCGTGCGACAATGTTGACAGCAGTGACGGAAGCAGCGTAGTCGGCATAGGTGTCAGTTATGCAACTAAAGCAGGATACATGGATCAGCATCAGGCATGTGGCGAGGACCGTACCACCCGCAGTCGGCACGATCCCTTGCACGGAACTAATGAGAGATTAGTTCAGACTCGTTTGTTACTGCAACAATATACCCACTTGTACTGGGCGCTCCAACTCAGCCCGAGCATGGAAATGGGGAACCCAACGCCGCCGATCATGGCTAGAATCATATGATCCTCGGGAACCATGTCTCTCCCCATATCTACCTTTTTCTTGCGGCATCTCGTATGATCAAACACAATCAAGAGGCCAAAGACGGCACCAATGGCTTGTCCGAGAACCGGAAGCTGTGACACACCAACGTTCCATCCTCTCAAATCTTGGAACACAATAGGATATATGCTGAAAAGCATGTATTATAAAGCGGAAATGAGGCACGAGTAAAGGCAACAAAGCAAGGAGATGGTGTCAAAGAGAAGGACCCAAGGCCGTGTTAATGCAGTTGAAGCAACTTTGGTCTGGAAGCCTCTCCTGCAGACTGCATGTTGTGACCTTGGTGTCGAGCCAGTCTCGCCTTTTGTGTAAGAATAGTGGGACTGTGCGTTTCAGTAATCGTAAACATGAGCATCATGGTGAATAATCCGAGCCATAGGCAGGCATACATGGACCAACGCCAGTTTGTCTTGAGCTCAAAGAACCCAGATATAACAGTACCCAGGGCTGGGCCAATCCAGGATATACAGATCAAGATGCCCATGGCATTACCGCATTCTCCTTTATCCCACAGATCAACTAGGACAGCAGGCCCAATAATAAAAGGCCCTGAAGCAAAGGATCCCGCAAGAAATCTGCCTACCAATAGACCACCCAAGTTTGGTGGCCAGGCCGTCAGGTAAGTGCAGCAGAAGTAAAGGAAGAAGGTCGTATACAATATCCACCGACGGCCGTAGAATTCAGATAATGGGCCGAACAGCAAAGATCCCGCGCAAAAGCCGAAGAGGAAAAGTGACATTGGGAGCTGGGCAGCAACAGTCGAAATACCGAATTCTTGGGTGATTGATTGGCTATTTCCTGCTGTAATGCTACTGGCAATGCTCCCATTTGCCGATAGTAACAGTGTGATGGCGGTAACATACCGTTTTCTTGCCAGTGGCCAATTTCTAGGATTCTCAACATCGCCACCCCGAAATTCAACAAAATCGTCCCCATTGGCCTCCGGTCTCTGATGCCGTTCAGACTCTGCACTTGGCTTTAATGTAATTTTTGAAAAGACTCGCTGTAAAGAGTTCATGATGTAAATGTGACTGAAGCTGTGTGTTTAATAAGATAGCATATAATGAGCTGAATAGAAAGGTTACAGAAATGACCATTCGTAGGTTTATTTATCTATTTTACACCCTGAACCGAATACTCTCAACGTGAATACATCTCATTACTAATCTTCCATCATGGCTAATGAAACTGAGCGTCATGGGGAGCAAAGGTCATATTTTTTTAACGATATACTCAGCTCTGTATATAAAGAACAGTCATCTTACATCCATCTGACGTAGAAGTCTATTTTGCATTATCACGACAATTCCGGGGGGAAGAACTGCAGAGAGTGAACTAAAGCCTTCTTTTAATTTCTTATTGTTTTTATATATTTATGTAGTTGTTGTTTTCTTTATTTGACAATCTATAGGGCGATGGTTATAGCTTAAATATAAGCTTGAGTTACATGTCTTGATAATAACCGGTTATTGAAAGAACAATAATAATCTGTTGTACCAAGACCGAAATATATTTAATCACGTAGTTTACTTCAAATAAATTCCTTAAGAAACTATTCCACTCTCGCACCTGTTTCTACAAGACATATAATAAAACTCGAGGCTCTCAATACCTTCAAGGCGCGCAGCTAGCATCAGTTCTCAGCCAGATTCAACCCTAACAAATCATCTCAAAGCACGCTTCAAGCAGCATACAAACAAACCTGTCAATGCCCTCATCACCGATTAAATCTTATGTCATCTTGAATTTATCTCCAAACTTGATCATTTCATCAATGCGTCACAAGTGAAATTCAGCCTGCTGTTGTTATGATATAGTCAATTACATCGATACTGTCTCAATCACCTTTAATGGTCTTGATAATAAAATGTGAAATATACTTAAATAATATGTGAGGCCGCAATTGCGTCACTGTGAAGGTGTGGTGTGAGGTCCCGTGATGAGAACTGTTACATAAATTAACGCATTTCTACGTACCTGCGAGCACTCTGTTATGGACCTTTTGCTCCTATTGTGTATAAGATAAAATCTACTGCTGAAATAACTATATAAATACTACTTGCTCTTCTAACCTCTTTTTCTAGATATGTTTTGTTCTATATCATACTGGTAGAAACTTATCTATCCTGGTGCTATTAATTCAGCATCTTCTTACCCCTTCGTATAACTATTTCGAGACCTCTGCACAAAACAGAGGCTCGACACTATGCGTGTCTTTCTGATCCAAACTGCAAAGGGACTCTTTTCTTCCTCGGGCGGTTACAAAGCCAATCACGCCCTACTGCGCTACCTCTCGACGAGAGGTCATCATGTCCGCCAACTCTGCTACTCGCATTGTGGGGAGATTGAGAGTTGTATGCAAACAATGAATAGTAGCAGCAAGCATAATCCGCGACTGGACACCAAAGTTCTGCATATGAGATCAGAATATGGTAGGCCCGGGGTAGATGTGAAAGTTCAGGAGTTGTGCATGGATGATGGCGTTGAGATTCTGGCGCTGGACAGTGAAGCGTTTGACGCTGCGTTTGGTGGCAAGGCAACTTTGCCTAACCAACTGGCTAGAATGTCAGCTGAGTACATTGAGGTGATCCATCACTTGTCAGTTTCAAGAAATGAATCGAACATTGCTGAATACCATTGTCATAGACGGGAACTTCATCGGCGCCGCTAATGGACTTTATTTCTTTCTTGCAAGGGGAAATCAGGCGGTTTTCTCCGACACACATTATATCTAACGATGGCCTATCTATGCAGGCCAGTATATCCTCAGAGTTGGCTCATATGGGTATGTCTCGCATAGGAGTCGTGCATACGGCCGAGCAACTTCCTTTTGGTCCATTCGCCGGTGGCGTGCCTGGCCATTCATGTACAGCGCGTGAAGCAGATCTCCTTCAACGACTCGACGGCATCTGGAGCGTGTCTGAGACTATCAAGAACTATGCCCTTGACCACGGCCAGTTACAAACACACTTTTTGGTGCATCATCCTTGGACCTATCTAGTGGGGAAAGGGCGTGAGATGCCAAATCATCTCTTCAACTGGGACAAGAAGTTCATCGCCATGATAAACCCTTGTGCGGTCAAGGGTTTAAGTATATTTGTGAATCTTGCAAGATCGTGCCCGCAATTCGACTTTTTGACTTATATGAGTTGGGGCACCGACGAAGGAATTGTCAAGCAGATGGAAGACTTGCCGAATATGACGTGAGTCCAGCAATATTGAGCGAGACTTGTGCACCAAGAATGTGACTGACCAGCGTACAGGACTCGCCCATCATGTGTGAACCAAGAAGATCTCTGGCGTGATGTCAAAGTGCTCGTCGTTCCATCCCTCTGGTGCGAGGCCTGGGGCATGGTGGTGATTGAAGCTCACCTTCGGGGCATTCCCGTCGTGTCGTCAAATGCAGGTGCCCTCCCTGAGTCAATGCTTGGACTGGATTACATCATCCCGGTGAATCCTATCAGTGGCAAGCGGGATGAGTCGGGGGCTTACATCATACCCGAGCAAGATATAGAGCCGTGGGTAAAGGCTGTCACCAAGCTCATGCAAGACAAGTCCAAGTATGAGGAACTCTCAATGACTGTGCGAAATACAACGAAGCAATGGCTAAAAGGTCACAATGAGGCAGATATAGAGAGATGGTTGATGGGCATGAGGACCAGCACAAATAAGCATGGAATGGCATCTGTACACAGCTAGCTAGACAGTATAAATCTTGACTTTTTCACCCCTTCAAATCACCTGCTCAACACAGGTAGTTGCGTCATACAGCAACTAACTAAACTCTAACCAAGATGAATAAGCGGCTTGTTCGCCAGTACCTGGTACCTTGACCTCACCTTCTTAACAAATTCAACAACCCTACATTAATACTCGTCAGTCGACCTCGATAGTTGATCATGAATCAGCGTCTCGACAAGTGAAGCACAAGCCTGAGTAATTTACCTACTTATCATGCCAGCTACAAGAAAGCCAAGGATCAAAGTTGTAAGCTTCCTTTGCTACAAAACATGAAAGGTCAAGTTCAATCACAGCTCAGTGAATCATGGTTGAAGATCTGTGGCATTCTGTATAGAACATATCCATATAAAGCAATTTCTAAACTAACAGCCCCTTCATCGAGTTGTTGTACTTATACTAAGACTATAGCAATCTGGTACTTTTATTTACATCTCAGTGCAGCCCTCTGCGCAATGCCTTTTGCGCGATGCCAAGCAAGCCTTCCCAAGGTAGAAGTCTTATGACCCCCGTTTTTGGCCTCTCCATCGACAATGAATCGTAGCTCCCCAGGGCCCAGTGCTGGACCCCCTGGCCTGCTGGAAAGGTGAAGTCAACTTCATCTTTGCTGAGGTTAAGGATCGTAAAGGAGTGTTCTGAATTGGTTGACCTTCTGAATGCGAAGACGTTGGGGTGAGTGTTGTTTAAGATGTCAAACTCCCCGTAGACGAACAGGTCAGCATGTCGCTTACGTGTCTCGATGGCTCGTTGCCAGAATCGGTAACAAGATACAAGCATGGTCCGATCGTTGGCTCGACCTGCAGATGACTGCAAGGCCGCGTTAACGACAGGGTAGTCATCGTTTACACGCATCCAAGGCTTGACTCCCGGAGGGCAAAAGCCTCCGTTGGATGTAGTATCCCACTGCATAGGGGTCCTGGCATTGTCGCGCGCTTTGAGACGCAGAAAATGCTTTGCTTCTTCCATTTCGGCAGATCCCTCAGCGAACTGCGCACAAACACTACGCACAAGCGCTCATGTCAGCAAACATACGCCCAATGTGACTATACTCGTTGGTGATACTTACTTTTTCCAATATTTAACAGATTCAATATCTTTATACTCGTCTGGTGTCCAGGACTTGGGTATGTTACGCATACCCAGCTCTTCGCCCTGATAGAGATACAGCGTGCCAGGGAGACTCGTCTGCATAATAGAGAGGAGTTTGGTGCCAGCAACACGGTACTCATCAGAATCGTCACAGAATCTCGTGACGGAACGTGGCTGGTCGTGGTTCTCGCAGAAGAGCGTGTGCCATCCGTTCTGTGCGATGATCCGGCATGACTTTGCAATGACATTCTTCAGGTCATCGACAGACCATGGCTTGTTACTGAAACGGCCCTTTTCAGGGACAATGTCCAGTCCCATCATCTCAAAAGTGAAGATCATGTTCAAGGCACCCTCTTCTGCCTCTACCATCTTGAGTCTCTCTTTTTCGTCCTCAAGGTACGGCATCTCACCAACTGTGAGAGTGTCGTATTTTGAGAACACGGAGCTCTTCATTTCCTGAAGATAGTCCATGAGTCTGATTCCGTTGGCAAAGTAGCATTCAGCAGGTTGGTACTGTCTGCCTGGATGACGAATTTCTGCGTCTGGAAACATCTGGTCTTTGCAGATGAGGTTAATGACGTCCATACGGAAGCCAGAAACGCCCTTATCGAGCCAGAATCGCAGAATATCGCAGACTTCCTCTCGAACAAACGGGGTTTCCCAGTTCAAGTCGGCCTGGAAAGGACTAAAGAGGGAAAGATAGTACTCATCCGTCTTGGAGTCATAGGTCCAGGCTGACTCCATCTCGTCAAAGAGGCTACACCAGTTGTTTGGTGGCTGCCGCTGGCCTTGGTCGTCATATTTTGGCTTTCGCCAGATGTACCAGTCTCGTCGCGAACTTAGCTTTGACGAGGACGAGTCAATGAACCAGGGATGCTGTCGCGTTAGGTTACATCAGCCACGTAAAACAGAACAAACAAAAAGTTCAAAAGGTCGTCTTACCTGATTTGAAGTGTGATTGACCACAAGATCCATGATGAGCTTCATGTCGCGTGACTTGAGCTCATCGATCAAACAATGGACATCATCCATTGTACCGTACGGACGATGGATACCGCGATAGTTCGACTGAAACCAGGTCAGCGAGTGCGCGTCAAATTTCACCATCAAAGGATTAACGAACAATATCGTACCCCATGTCTTTCTGGGGACTTTCGTAAACTAATAATAGGCATTAGTTAGAATGGTCGCACCGCTCAGAATGAGACAGATCTTACTTGGTGAAAGCCATAGAATATCCACTAAGGTTCAGTTGTCAGAATAGGGTGTATATAAATTGGCTAATAACTTCTTACCGCCTAATTCTTTGAGGTAGTCCAGTTTCGCAATAATACCATTGATATTTCCAACTCCATCGGCATCCGTGTCAAGGAACGATGCTGGATAGATCTACAAATTTAAATAAGTGTCTCGTGCGACAACAAAGGTCAAGGAGTTCAAACCTGGTATACAATGGCTTCTTTCCACCACTTTCTCTCTGGTGCTTTTTCAGAAATATCACTCATTTTGTTAGTGCAAATGTCGGCAAGTTGGAGTAACGTGGGCTTTGGCAGAGTTGCAACTCTAAGCGTGTGTTTCTTAGCTACATTTATAAAGGATGATATTCCAATTGTATTGAAATATGATGTCACTTTTGCATTAGTAGATAGACGTACAACCTTTAATCTTGGAGAGACCTTGCACACGCATAAACAAGCCTTTGTCGAAGAGCTCTTTGCATTTGGGGCATCATTCTCACGTATCAGACCTGTCACTACCATCATGTACTGTCTATTTTCCTAACCAAAGGCTGCAACCATTACGAAAGAAGAGGCCTATCTTACCACATATGAAATGCGTAATCGCACAATTGAGTAGTAGTCTAAGAATCATGGTGAATGCCCTGATAACTGCCGAAACCTTTATTACAGAATATGATGGAGAGCACAGATCATAATGTATACAAGACTTACTTTGTTAGGGTGTCATTCAGTGTAAAGACTTTATCTCAAACTGGACTAAAATGAAACGGGTATGATAATTGAATGATGCTATTTTATGTGGTCTTTGTGTTGAAGGTGCCTGAGGCACGTACCTCATATATCAGCCGGACCTTTCGGCCCGAGCCTCTTTCTAGTCACAGTCAATATACACATATACACATATTCCTCTTAACATCATGAGGCCCCATACTCAATGTGGGGTTGCAGTCAAGTAATTATACGCACTGGCCTGTACTTTGCTAAATACATGAAATGCATTGCAGCTAAGAAATATTTGTTATAAAATCCTTTCTCTCTTATAGAACTAACAAAGGTCA
The DNA here is from genome assembly GCA_002980515.1 of Fusarium burgessii. NCBI lineage: Eukaryota > Fungi > Ascomycota > Sordariomycetes > Hypocreales > Nectriaceae > Fusarium > Fusarium burgessii. The sequence goes on along the minus strand of PVQA01001274.1, from coordinate 10,091 downwards.
TCCAATTCAATGTATATGGCCCCTTTAGTCTATTGATGGAATGATTCCTTGCGTGCAGTAGCTCAAACATAGGACAGAGTACAAAAAAGACAGTAAATTGTAACTCAAAAGACATCACATTCTTTGGCTCTAGTATTGACAAATTGACAAAGCCCATCACCTAAGAGTACGTCCATGAGGTCCTTCACGCACGGCCCTCTCATATGCTTCCACGGGAGGAAGAGACTCTGCCCCATCAGCAGCCAGTCCGCCTTCACGTTCCCCAGTATATCCCCTTTGTCCCTTCTCGACGTTAGGTTTATCAGCAACCTGGTCCCTGACCTTGTCGAAAACAGAGTAAGTAGTACTGGCTCCCACACCTTCAAGGCCGCTGCGCTCCTTCTTTCTCTTTCTCGGATGGACCCCTCTGATTTCACGATTCTCTTGACCTAACAATGGTCTACCATGCAGAGAATCAATAGAGTTGTGGATGTCCTTTGATGTTGCGCCTGGCATGTCTAGAGCCGGCATTTCCAAGGTGCCTGCGTCACCCTCCTCAGTTATATTGGTGTCGAGGGGATTGGGGTGGAAAGTATTCTCTTGCGGGGCAGTTCCGGGTGCAAAAGTCTGAGCGTGGTACTCCGGTACGACATCGTTGCCCTGCTCGTTGCCCGGCTTGTGCTGGTAAACGTTAATAAGTTAAACAAGTAGTGGGTAGGTAGAATTCGATTACTTACCCATCTGTGTGCCTCAGGCTGAGCCGGGATAACTCGGGCATGAAACTGACCTTGGCCGTCGAGGGAATCAGGGTTCTTGGCGGCCATTTTAGTTGATATCTCTGATTTTAGATGATAGCGGTGGTTGGTCTGGACGTCGACAGAGGAACTCAACAAGTTCACATACGATGAATGGTATTAGAAGAGGTCTCTTTTCAACGCTGGATATCCTGGACTTATGAGGAACAGTCGGTGGCGGTGGTGAGAGGTTGATGACATCAAACATGGCTCATTATTTCTCAACCCGTCTTAGTACTAATGTGATACCAAATGAGCGCCGTGCCTCAGTAACTGCCACGCCTAACCAAGAGAGACTTGGTATTACCGTGGATTCGCGCATAAAAAGCTTTTTCGGGATAATGGACTTTACTAGAACATTTTTTTAACAGCCACAAGTTCACCTATCCGTCAGAGTGATACGACATACCTCGACAAGATGGGTCTCAGTTCCCCTCTCGTGCTGACCAAGAAGGAACCGTATTGTTCTGTCATGCTGTTATCATTACTAAAAAGTGACGTGAATGATTGTGACGTCAAGAGGGCGAAATATATCCATTTGGGAACTAGACATGTTGCTATACCTGTTCTTATGCGCATTTTCCTTGAGAAGTCAAGTATTGATACGTTGCAGCTAGCTTTGCGGGGTTAATGGAAATTTCTTGGAGAACTTTGCAACTTGCGTATAGATATTGTTCTTTCTATCTAGCTATGTAATAATAAGCTTATGAGATAAATGTAAAGTCTTTACAGAATTAGAGAATTATTTACGATTAAGATAAATAAATTAGTATATGGTATTGAGGAACTTATTGGAAAAACAAACATGTGAAGTTGTAGAGATATTTTTGTTGCATTGCTGATGTTGAAACAATACTTCTGTTGCATTTGTATGTATTTAAAGGTCGTCTTGATTTACGTTGGCCATAGAGGCGTTTAATCTTCAAGGGCATAGTCTCAGCCATCAATGGTTAAATTATGTAGGTCTTTCGTTTCGACTGCCTGCCTAATTGGCTTTTGATGGTATGAGGATGAAGTCTGCACTGAAGATGAGCGATGAGGATGCAGGAGGCGGTCAGAGCCACGGCTTTTGTAGTTATCACTACAATACTTAATCTACATTTGTGAGGAATTGTAATGAAAACAGATATTAATCTGCTTTTTAACTGAAAAGTAAAACTTCAATTGATAATTTAACCCTTGCCTTACATGATCTCATCACTTGTTCTGTCTTGGCAGCGTCACCAGCTCTTCCAATTCCAGTACCAGCTCGTGATTTTCAACTCAGCTATTCAATCATCTATACTGTTTCACGTACGACTTCTTTGAGCTTTATCGGCAGACCTCCCTTTTCCCAAAGGAAAAAGACCTTCTGGTCAAACCAATCCTTTTCAGTTGGGACCAGCTTGAGATCAAACTTCCAGAGCAGGCGAGCCAGCAGGAGTCGCATCTCGGCATATGCTAGGCTATTTCCCCAGATTAGCTTTGTTTTGCTACTTGAATCAGAATAGACTTACTTCTTGCCAATGCAATCTCGGGGTCCCAGGGAGAATGGTGAGAGTATGGCCCTGTTGTCACTCGCATATCGAGGATCATCTAACCAACGCTCAGGGACAAACTTTCTGGGATCTCTAAAGTTCAATTCTGAGTAGTATGCTGGCCAATGAGGCATAGAAACTGCCGTCTGTTTACAAGTGTCGTCAAGTCAGGCTAATACAACAAGAGGAAGATGTTAGTTCTACTTACATTCTCGGGGATCCAGTAACCGTCTATGAACTCGCCACCAGTAGGGGCCAGCCTTGAAAGACCAATAGCGACAGGTGGATCTAAAGAGACAGGAATTAGTATGGTCTTATAATGAATAACAGCTCGATGATAGGAGATCTTACACATGCGGAAGCCTTCGTTGAAGACAGCCAGCATATATTTCAGCTGGTCAACCTGGGTAATTGTGATTTCTTCCTCCGAGTTGAACGCAGAGCGAATCTCGTGCTTCAACTTCTCAAGTTTGTCAGGATTCTTGAGAAGGAGGTAAGTTGTTCCACTGAGGAGCGTAGCAGTTGTCTCGCTGCCAGCGGTCATCATGACACTAGAATTTTCGATAATCTCAAGCTTGGACATGCCCTTCTCGTCGTTATGACGAAGGACATAGGACATAAAGTCTTGGACGCTTGTTTCTTCAGATTCGATCCGGGCAAGTGCTGCATTCTCTGCGAACTGCATATGTTCTTTATAACTCTTCTTGAGGCTTGGGGGACTCAATAAGGAAATCCAATTTTGAAGACCGAGACGCACGTAAATCTGTGTATAGGCAAGAACTTTGAGGCCCTTGAAGATTCGACTAACCCAAGGATGATACTTCCCGTTCTCTAGACATCCAAAGGGCTGACCAAGAGCGAGATGACCGATGAGATCAAAAGCAGCAAAGTTGTACCAGGCGACAATGTCAACATCTTCCCCTCTCTGGGCCCTTTCTGTGAGACCTTTTATGAATAATTCAACGTAATGATTAATTACATCACCTTGGCCACGCAATGCTTTTTGTGAAAAAGCATGAGCGAGCAGTCGACGCATGCGTCTGTGATCTTCCTGCTTGGAAACAAGGATACTTGCGCAAGGACGGTTTTGTCGATACATTCGAAAGTCCTTCTCAAAAGACTTGCTTCCGGCCGTTTTGTGACCGTAGATCTTGTTGGAAGCTTCGACGGTGATGAAGGAGACATCATTAGGTGTAAATCTGACAACTGGTCCGTATTGTTCGTGGAGTTTTGCGAGATGGAAAACCCAGTTGCCTTTACGTAGGTAATAGAAATAGGGCAGTTGAGTTATAGAGTAAAGCTTAGGTCCCGGGACTTTGGACAGTGGATGGAAGAAGGCATAGTAAATAGAACTGATGACGAGGTAAAGAAGCTGTATGTTATTGTTAGACGCAACCAAGTGCCGAAATCACTCGGACCCACCAGAAGCCCTCCTGAAAGAGCCAACAAAGAGCTGAGTGTTAGCTCAGCAAGTGCTTCAGTATGAAGTACACCCATATTGGCAACGTGATAAGGAGTATTGTGAAAAGGGAGAGGATTGGCGCAACGACTGGGATCTGGTCTTTTCGTTGATGACAATTTTTGAGCTCAAGAATGAGGATTGCTTTTACATTTATAACCCCTCTTTCAAAGAGAATAGAGACAACATCAACTTCCCCAACTTCCTAACTTGTTTAATGGACGTCGATCATACATCTTTTTCGCATCCATGTCCATCGGAATACGACATCGGAATCAACGGTATTTCACTCCACAACCAATCAAAGTCAACATCATGTGAAATAGCAGGTATTATCACCGTCTTAATGCCTTTCGTTTGCCGACTTGTAACCCCAACGTTACCCACTGATCCGCGTTCCACTGCCTCGTGTTTAACATGATGTTGTTTTAATGTCCGCGGGGTTTGTACCATTTAGAGTCAAAGGCCGGATTTCGGGCTTAATGAGTGCCGTGTTTTATTTCCAAACTCCGTGCGTGCAGATGTTGAGTAAGTATCACTTTTTATATTGGGCTGATGTGAAGCATTCTTTATCTGCCGAACAGGATTTAAATCCTGGTAAAATAATTGCTTATGAATGGTTCAAAAGATCTAAAGTTATCTTAGCAGAGTAAGCGTTGGATTAAAAGTGCCGATTGGCTTGATAAGGTTCAGCTCAATAGCTGAACCTGTCTAGAAAGTTTATGAGTGCATTAAAGCGTTACTTTATTTCACATGCCTGTAAGACCAAGGTTGCACTCGGCAATAAGACAATGGCTGCCATACACTAAATGATATCCGACCAAAGGCTCGTCATCAACTTCTTGCAAACGGTACAACTTGACAATCGCAAAGTCACAGACTTGGACATCCCTTTGCCGTAGCATCCGAAAAGGGTGGCATCAAGCCCATAAGTAGGATCCAATGTAACACTAAATCAAGAAAAGCCAACAATAGTCTGCAACCTGAAGCCCTGAATAGAGATCATTAGATGCAGCTTTTGCAGTAACAGCAATCAGTCGACTGTCAGGATCCTCATCATTAACCGCCACAGCATAAGAAATCTTTGACGAGTAAGTGGCCAGGTTAGAGACCTGACCAAGGATAGCGGCAGTGAGAATTTCACCCGCGCTGTCTTTGGTCAGCTCGTAGAAATGCTAACCTGTGATAGCCAGGCGAGGAAAAACAAGAATGACATCAGCTATCATTTCTACGCCAAGAGGGTCTGCCGCGCTCATGGAGCTGATCTTTTTGGCCTTGAGTTTTGTCTGAGCCATTTCTGAGAATACAATCGCAGTCAAAATACCGAGACATGTCGTGACATTGTAGATTATCTTGACGACTTCATTCTTGACTGGGAATCGAGACACAAGCACGTCACAAATGGCTTGAGGCCCTACAACGACCACTTTTATGACGGTAGCACCTGTGGCCAGCATGCCGAATGAGCCGGCCTCAGCCATGGCCTCGGCTGATGATATGAGGTTGCCTACCAGACCAAGGAATGCGGCGATCGAGTGACTAGCCTTGAAAAAGGTTCTTTGTAATGACAAACCTGATTTGCCAACTGCATCCACAAGCTCCTCTTAGGTTCCCGCGGAAATAATGACCTGTACGTACTCGTTGTCTTTGGGGAAAGGCGGAGATTTCTCAATGGCCTTGTACACCACAGTGAAACCCATAGCGGCTATCCAACAGATGAGATCAAGGAATGAGGTCATCTTGAAGTCGGGAAAGACGGCTTCAGGATTGTCAGAGATAACTGGAACACGAATTGGGGCATGGAGAGTGGAAAGGACAGATTCGGCCAGTGGGTAGGGCAGCATCAATGAATATGCCTGTCACCCTTTTCAGGATATCTTGAACACTCAAGCTTGCCATATAATTAGCCAGTGTCTTCAACTCATTCAAGGCTTCCTCAATGACATGACCCTCCTGAGAGATTGCCACGCGGAAATCATTGACAAGCCTTTCCACCGAACCCATTGTTGGCCAATATCCGACAACTTGAACCTGATCTACATGGCTCTGATAATGAGTAGCAAAGAGTAGTTTGGACCCTGATGCTTGGTCTTTATCGGGTTTGGCGCGTTCTGGTTTATCGAGTCCTGAGACACATATCCCAAGGAGGATACATCTGTGTTACCAGCCGACTCTACCAGATCCTGCAAAAAAATGACCTTTCAGGATGGTATAATAACCCCAGCGGAATATCTAGCCTATTGTATTACAGAATGAGACGCATATGGCCGGATGTTAGCTATCAATACCATGATCGCTGCGGATCAGAAATGCGACGTTGAGACTTGTATCACTCGGTAGTGCAGTAGTAATACTCTTGCAGCTATTGCCCCATCCCTAGGAAAGAATTAATGTTTTTAAGGTCTCAGCTCTGTTTCTAATATACACTGAACTGAAATCTCATAAGGCTTATACACAAACTTAATTGGTAGTGAATGGTCTGACAGAACCTCTGTCTGCGCTGACATGACTATATATTACTTTGAGGCTCATCCATATAATATCCTGTACAATGAGTACCATCGTACTCAGGCTTGAATATCGATCACAATTGCCTGATAAGGTGAGATGGTAACCTTCCCACCGTCAAGGACGACATCATCATAATTGTTGCTAAGAACCTTGCCCTTGAAACTCGATCCATCAAGTGTAATATTTTCGTTCTGGAAGTTGGCGAAGAACAAAATCTTTTGATCTCCAAGTACGCGCTCGTAAGCAATAACGTTGTCCACTTCCTTGTACCTTGGAACTGTCTTGCCATAGACAATCACATCCTTGTACTCTCCGCGGGTCCTCAACTTGATAAGGTCCCGGTAATGGTGGTACACTGACGTCTTGTTCTCGACCGCCTCAGCAACGTTGATCGTCTTGTAGTTTGGGTTCACAGGGAACCAGGGTTTGCCTGTTGTGAAGCCGGCGTTGGCCGAAGTGTCCCATTGCATCGGGGTGCGTGAGTTGTCCCTGCTTCGGTAGGATACCATATCAAACACCTTTTGGGGATCCATGCCCAGGGCAATACCAGCGTTGTACTGAGTATGTGTAGCCACATCTTCATACTGGTTGATCGAGTCGAGCTGAATGTTTTCCATGCCAATCTCTTGTCCTTCATAGACTACCGGTGTGCCTCTGAAGCCAAGAAGGATGGTGGCGAGAAGCTTCTTCGTGAGGTCTGAAATATCCTGTCGGTTTCGGCTGAAGTACTTGTTGACAGAACGATTTTGATCGTGATTCTCAAAGTAGATCGCTCCCCAGCCTGCCTTTTGAACAGAAGTCTGTACATTGGAAGAATGTCTCTTAATTCATTGACTGTCCAGTTGGTCGGGTAGTACCAGTCACCAGACGCCGGAATGTCGATGTCAGCGGCTCTGAAGTCAAAAGTCATGTCAAACAGGCCATCGGGCCCAATATAGTCATCTAGCTCATCGTCTGGAACTGCGGCTTCGGCGAGCGTCATGATGTCGTGGTTTGCAAAGGTATGGTTCTTCAGGTCCCTGAGCAGGTCCTTTATGCCGGGCTGGTTGAGAATGTAGTCGGAAATGGCCACGAGTCCGTCGTCTCCATCGGATGGAACGGTCCCTTCCATCATGGTTTTCTTGATGTTCATGATAGCATCGATCCTGAAGCCAGCGATGCCCTTTCCCAGCCACCAGTTGACCATGGTGTAGAGCTCCTGTCTTAGCTCGGCATTCTCCCAGTTGAGGTCGGGCATTTTCTTGGTGAAGGCGTGCAGATAGAACATGTTGTCTTCGTCGGGGACAGGTTCCCAAGCTGAGCCCCTAAAGTAAGAACGCCAGTTGTTTGGAGGTTGGCCATTGATGCCTTTGTGGAAGAAATAGTAGTCTCTGTACTTGCTCTTGGGGTCCTTTAACGCTTTTTGGAACCATTCATGCTCATCTGATGTATGGTTGATGACCAGATCGAGAAGGACGCCAATATCCTTTCCTCTGGCCTTCTCGATGAGGTTGTAGAGATCATCGTTCGTCCCAAAGACATCTGCCACCGTATAATAGTCTGCAATGTCGTAGCCATAATCAGACCAAGGGGACTTGTACATTGGACAGATCCAAAGCAAGTTCGCTCCAATATCCTTGATGTAATCCAACCTACTCATTATTCCATTGAGATCTCCCGTTCCATCACCGTTGGAGTCTTGGAAACTGCGAGGGTATACCTGATAGATAACAGACTCTTTCCACCACTTCTTGTCTTCCATGATGATAGATACGTTTTGATGGCGAGGTGCAGGTGGGTGGGGAAGCTTGAGAGCGAGGGCACTTAAGCTGAGAGTCGTGAAAGTCGCGAGCAATCGGACGGTTGGTATCATCATATTTAAGCTCAGTGAGAACATCTTGTGATGAGGGGGATGGAAGATGTCTATTTGCCGAGGATGGAACAAAATGTGCTGGTTGACCCCGCAGATGAATGTAAATGTTGAATGTAACCACGGCTGAACTGTGATATATGTATTTCCCCCGCTCCTTGTCAAAGATCACCCGATGTTTGCCAACTGCTGTAGATGATACCCTGATCCGATGCATCACATCACATTGGTACACTGTCTTCAGTGAGACCCTATTGCCATGAACAGATGACTGCATCCATCGGACCGACAATTCTGTGAAGATCGTCGTCAGTAATACCCGATTCAACAAGTTCCAAGTCCTCTTTGTCTACTACCAAGTCCCACGATCAGTTCAGGGTTCCGAATCGTGAAGTAATAATGCATATATAGTGAGCCAACAGAGACTTCTCATTGTATGTGCTCCGGATGTCAGCTGTCACTATCGGCTCCGATACCTTGATAGAACATTCCGAGGCAGCCGAAAGCAATGTTGGATGCAACACAGCGTTTCAACTCACAAGCATATCAAAGGGCTCGGTCCGACAGATAGGTAAGGAGTATCCAATCGGCTGAATTACAGGGATATTTCGGGTGAAATGTGATAGGACATGTCACCCTTGTCAAGACAGAAATTCAGCCGATTGCTGGAAGGCAAGCAGGGGTACCAAAAGACTCCATCACTAAGCATCAGCAGACTAAAAATATCAAGGCAGTTTGGATCAACTTAGACTAGGTCTCTTGTTGTTTATTTTCTGTCCCTTAGATTTGGAAGTTAAGCTTGCTGCTATGTACATCCAAGGGAGGTGCTCAACTAGAACAGCACAAGTCGACCTCGTTGGTTCGATTCTTATGTGCATTGACGTTATCAAGATAAGTAATTACGAACAGACTGTGGTTAGAGCTGCAGCAAATGCTACTCTTGAGTGACAATTTGCGGGGATGGTGTAGTGAATGACTTAGGTTGATCACCCAATGGTTTGGGGAGAGCAGGCGATCCGATATCGGAAATCTTGCTTGGTCAAACTGGGAAATTATTTCCTCATACGATGTCTTTTCTCGTGAAAATCGGCCTACTATTTTCTCTACTCGCGAGCTGGACGTCATGCTTCACCAAATTTATACTCCCCCCAGAGAGAGACCCAGATGAAGAAGCCGACCAGGATATAACGAAAAATAACCACTATGACGATGGAGAAACCATCCCGATTCTATTTAACACGAACATTAAAAAGGTTGACCTCTATATCTGGCAAGTAATAGACGCTGGAAAGAATACGCGCTCTCTATTGAAAAGTAGGAGGAACTCGTCCCTGATGTTTTATTGTTTTGCTAATTGAGCCGCCTAGACAATTGCAAATCGGATCCTAAATGGTTGGAAGGCTCAGTACGATATCTCCAACGTTACGGAGAACAAGGAGGATTGCATTTATTGGTTTTCGATAATTGACAGCAAATATGGCGGGACACTAGCGGTATCTCAATACGTAAATGTCAGCGCGCCGAAAGCCGAGGAGACGAAAACTGTTACTGCGTCCATGGCATCGACAACTCTCATCACGGAGACCACTACAAGCACGACAGATGCGTCCTCGAGCAAAGAAGCAAGTTCTATATCAGAGCCTAGTTCGAAATCTGGATTATCCCGAGGTGAAATTGCAGATGTAGCAGTCGGCGCCACAATTGGGCCTATTGATTCTTGGGGGTATTGGATGAATGGTTTGGAGAAGACGGGCGAGAAGAAAAAATGATGCGGCGCTGGTAGAGCTTCCTGGAAATTACAACCAAGACCAGCCTTACTCCGAGAGACCGAAGAGTGAGCTACCTGCTGAGCCTGTGGTTTTTCCTTCAGAAAGTCCTAGAAGCCCTGCTGGAATCTACAAAGCACCATAATGGGAAAAACAAGAGGAAATATTAATATAATAGTATATTATAATTGTACTATAACCTTTATACCCTTATTA
>PVQA01001271.1:0-14151 GCA_002980515.1 Fusarium burgessii | reverse complement strand
CCCACCTCCCCAACCAAGCCCTAATAACAACAGCGACTTCCGGATGGGTTGTGTTATGGATGGAAAAGATGCTATTACCTACAAAGGCAATAACGGTAAGTTTAATTCTCAAGCTTATGGACTGCTTGTAGTAATACTTTTTATAGGCAACTCTAAGGCTTAGCGTAACTAATGATGAAGCAACATGGTTTTATTCGGGTTGCAGCGGTTTTCTGCTGGGCATTGTCGGCTATATGTTTCTCCGCTGTTTGGGTACCAATTAGGCTTAATCTTTGACGTCAGCTGGTGCAGAAGACAGACCCTTGATCAGCAAAAGGTCTTGCTTGATGATACTCACCACCAAGCCACTAGTACCGGGTAGCTTTGTCTTGTCCTTTTATAAACTTGCCGTCATGTCTAAAGATCTCTCAAGACTGCTTTCTTCGGATATGCAAAAACCTGTGTGCCACGGCGTATTCACGCATTTCACGTTACCGGCCGAGCTTCAGGACCATCTTGAGGCCTCAGATGATCTCTCTACCAAGCAACCGCCTGACCTTACATCTCTGAAGAAACTTCAATTCCCAACTGCCACCTTCTTTGAAGTCCCCTGGGGTGACAAGACAACGAGCAAAAAGCAGGAGGTTGCTCTTGAGATCCTTCAAGTACTGGTATGGAATGAATATAAATTACATGTATGGGATCGACTAACTAAGAAGCATCCGTATTGGATAAAGTGGCCCGAACATGAAACACCGGATCTGAAATGGGAAGGGAAAGACCTAATCCATGTGAAAGGTCACTTGGTGGCAACAGAAGGTCAAAGGCTGATTTACTTACCACGACCCTTGCATGACTCTGACAATCTTCAAGTCACTGTGGAGAACATCAGTACAGGAGCTAGTGACATCATTGAATGGAAGTCTTCAGAAGCATACATGCTTGACGCCAATGCTCGGATGAAAGTCAAGGGCGGGATGTCCAGGTTTTATTGTTTGTCGATTTTCCATAAACAATAGCAGATAGTATAGAGCATGTCATTTATAGCAATCAATTGTGATAAACCACAAATTAGAACACCTAAGCGATGCTTGGAATCTGTTGCCACTCCGCCTCGCTATTAAACACCATCATCATATTAAAGTCATCATCCAAATCATCAGGTATCTGGTCAAGGTAGGTCTCGGTTGGGATCTCGTAGCCTTGACAATCTCTTTGGTCTTGAGGGAGTTGTGAGCTTCCCACTAAGTCGAGGTTCGATGGAGATCGTGAGGTCCTTGAATAACTCGACAGCACTGGGTCATTCTGAGACGAAAGGTCTTTTGCGGCAAGGCTTCCGCCTGAAACGTGCGTGTCGGACCCTTCGTCAGACATATTCATGTGCATATCCCCACGACCAGGGGAAGCGGCTATCGATGGTTGTGTTTCATTTTCGCCCGCAGTCGACTCGAAAGACGGAATAACATTTGGCGATGCGCCACTATGAAATACCACTACAGTCCCAGATTGACAGCCCACGCCCTCATGTGGGCCTGGCACGGGAGTATATTCGCCAGTAGATGTGCCTTGGAGTTCATGGTCACAGTTCCGTGCGGCATCGGTGGTGCTTTCAGTGATGTGTCGCAAGTCATCAAATACTATGTCGTGAGTGTGATGACTTTGATCCGCCAGTAATATCGTGTTTGTCGGGGGTTCCATGGATGAGCCAGACGATGTGCAAACCTTTTTTGCGGGCCGTTCAACCTGGCTTACCTCGAGGCCGTGTTTTCGATGTTTTCCGTCGCCATGTAGTCGCTTCTCGTTGAATTCCCTCAAGTGCCCCGAAATACTAATTCCAGCATCTCTGTACAGCTTGAGATTTATAACATCGTCTTTGTCACTTCTGGGAAGCTGTAGTTCCCTTTTTTTAAAGGCCAAAACTTGTTTCTTGGCTTCTTTGGCATAAAAAGATTCGAGAAACGACTCGGGGTTATCGTCGTTGGCGGAGAGGTTCACGCTGGCAGGAACTTTCAGCTTGGGCGATAGTTCGTCAAGCCTTTGAGTAATTTCAGTTTCTATCCCCTAGTTAAAAGATGGACTACTTACCTTAGATTGGGTTTAAGCTTTGAGAACAAGACCTCTATACCCTTGAGTGTTTTGAGCAGGAATAATGTCTTCCCTTGCCTTAGCCACCGGTGCAAGGTTGAAATTGGCACTGGTCCCAATTGTTCGTTGAACTCCTTGGTTGAACGGGGGGACCAAAGCTGCCTTGCATACCACAGCTCTAGTACAGCAAATCGCCACGCAATGCCGAATATTTGGGTTGATTTCTCTAGTGCTTTTATGTATCTGAGCACTCCGAGCTTGTCGATGGAAACCGTCATACAGTCTAGAAAAACCTCTGGTGATGTAGCATATAGCTTCAGATCAGCGATCGCGAAGGCCTGCTCATCATCTTGATCGGGATCTTCGTTTTCTGTGTGAGATTCTTCACTGCTGCAAGATTTCTCTCTGCGAGGTGCCACTCTTCTGGAAGATGTCTTCGCAATTGCCGATATCTGCTTCGAAGGCTGGGTAGCTACAGTTGATGAATCGTGCTCGACTGGCTGTCCACGTGGCTCATCGACGGGACCAGCTTGAACAATCGGTGAGGAGGTCGAATCTAGAATACATGAAACGTCTGGCAGTATCTGTCGATGATATGGTGTCTTGCGGAATCTTTCTTCTACCTGGGCTCCAAGTTGATGAAGTTTATTCCTCACTACCTCAGGAATGTCCTGTGTAATGATCTTACGAGCATCCGAGATCTCGCCCTATCAGCGAATAGGGGTTGCGAAAGAGGAGTGGAACTTACAATGCGTTGCAGTGTATCATCAAAAAAGAATTGATCAGATGGGGCTTCACCAACAGCAATGAGATAGATGCCTAGAATACGGAGTTGATCGTGAAAGGGTTGATTAGTAGCCATTGTTGCGGTTTAGAGCGGGGGAAGAAAGACGTCTAATTTGCGTGGCAGAATTCTTAAGAAGTAAGAGACCCACAAGTTTATCTCATGATGAGAAAAACTTGTGGGTCTCCTGATCTAAGTGTGTAAGCATGATCCTTGCTTGTCTGCCGTCTCAGCTTATCTCCCGCCTTAACTTATGCAAGGATCAGTTCTGTGCCCATATATAAACAGTCGTGGGCTGCAATGCAATAAACTTCCATGCATGTCAACTGCAGCTGCCTTAGTTGCCTTTGTTGCCTTCCTTGACCCATCTTGCAATCCATGTCGAAACAATGCAAAGGCAAAATTCGCGTCGTCCGCGAATTTAGAACGGCTGTAAGTTGTATATTGCCCTGGGCCTATCTTACCTCATGCTAATGTCACTAGTCTGTCTCTGGAACCATCAGTAGACCTTATACCGAGAATGAAATCACCGCAGTCAAACTTAGCGCCCGACGAAGATCGATACGTAAGCTCATTCTGTCACATTGGCTAGCCCTCTGTGACATAGCATCGGGCTGCTTTTTGGCTGAAACTGAACCATTTGACGATGAGGAAAAGGTGTATTTGCTGAAGAGCGGCTATTAATTCATGTTGCATTTTTGTGTCAACCCTTGTGGTCTATGTAGCAATAGCACTTCCATATACCTACAGACAGACCCTTGAAAGACGAATGTCGGTGTGATTCAACATAGCTTAAGTGTATGGTGGAGGCTAAGAGAATCTCTCAGTCTGATCTGAAGGTATTGAAAATTTCACCCTCCTTTGCTTGATATCCCATATGATGACTATTGCTCTCCACCATCTACTGTGTTCTCTGTCATCTCTTTAACCTATAGTTTCTCATTAACCTTCGTTCCTGTAACCATGAACCCAAATTCAAGAAAGCCATAAGGCTTTGAAAGGCCGCGGTTAGATGCCGCCGTTTCTTGATTGGCTGAACAAGCGAACCCGGCTTAGCAACATCGATCTCCTTTCAACAAGCTACCTCCTATTTGCCGCCTGCCGTTCCCAGTTCTTGGCGATGGGGAAAAGGCTCTAAACCTTACATTTGGGGGCAGCGACCCTATCTATCTCTGCAGTCTTATGGAGGTTTTCTTGGATGTCGCTAAGCACTCCTCTCTATGGCTCTATTAGCTCGCTCGACAATATATTCAGGCTGAAGAGGGCGAGCTTTGAGGTCCTCTATAGAATGCCTGAATCGGGGAGCCTGACAACCTTGGGAACCGTGCCAGTAAGATGATGGTTGCGCCACCGAATTCCATTTCCGGTGGTCATTCCGCTATCTGATTCTAACACGGACCGTCTGCAAGGCCCACCCTGTCTCGTTACGGTTCGCCCGCAAGATCAGCGGATATTTTCCCTCGTAACCCCTGAGTACTTCTCAATGACCTGAGTTCTTAGGTATTGTTGAAGGATCTTCAGATTACCAACAACTTCGATCTCCCTAATCACCTTCCAGTCTGTGTTGATTCAAGCACTTCAATCGCTCAGCATCATTACAAAACAAAATCTTTTCCAGTCCTCCGTCTGAGGCAACATCGCGCAAGTTCCAGTCTCTCGGCGCAAAGGTTATCGTTGGTAAAGTTGCCAACATTACTTGGGGAATGTTAACAATGTTTATGATGTTAACATTTCTGTGCAGCAAGACTTCCCCTTCATCGTCATGCAATTTGACATCGCCCAGCGCAAGCGACTACGCTCGGAGACAATCGTCGACGTCACTGCGACAGATTCTTCATTGAACAACACTGTTATCAAGACCAAGCGTAATCGGATATTAAACAACGCCATTTCGGACAATGGCACTGGAGACAATACAATAGCAGACACCAGTACCAACAACAAAGACAACAGCATCCCTATTAACGGCACTATAGACGAAGACATTTCAAACGAAGGCATCGTAAGCGAAGGAATTACAGACAACGACGATGACGATGACGAAGGCATCGCAGACAACGAAGACGACACCCGCTCAGTCACATCCCAAGACGAACAAGAGCAATTCCTGTTCGGACGAAAGTTTTGTAACAATCATTGGTAAGTGAGAAACCTTGTTGTCACTTACAAATGCTAAGTTTGCGTTTCAGGCAACCAATCGACGATCAACAAACTGAAGCATGGACAAAGAAGTAAGTAGACTTGCAACTTGGATGGAGCTATCTTAATTATATATCAGTCACCACGTTTACTGCCGCCTTCTCAAAGGTCTACATAAGGCAAAGATACCCTCCGAGTTTCAGGTGAGATCAACCTCACCGCTATATCGTGTACTCTAGCTCACCACAGACTCAAGAGCGCCCTGGATGTTGGAACGGGTATAGGTACATTTAAATAACCTCGCTTTGCTTATCAGCATTTGGACTGACCTGAGTCGTCAGGTACTTGGGCTATGTATGTCTTTCTGAACCCATTAGCTTTCATCTAGTAGTGACTAACTCTGGGGCAGAGAGTTTGCCGATGAGCACCCAAACATGAGTGTCATTGGTTTTGACATCATCCCGACCATACAGCCACAATGGGTACCGCCTAATGTTAGATTGTGAGGCATCAATGCTGTCATACACCACCAACACAGCACTGACATTCGCCTAGCCAAGGAGACGATTGCAATCTCAACTGGACATTCAAGCCATCTTCGATCGACTTCATACATATAAGGGACCTCAAAGGTTGTGTTGTTCACTGGAGAGAACTTCTGAACCAGGCCTACAACACCTTGGCCCCAGGAGGTATTATAGAACTACACGAAGGGTCTGTCAATATTAAGAGCTCCAAGGGTATACTGATGAAAGGGAGCTACATGATCCAATGGACAGAATTGTTTGTAGGTGCAGAAAGAGCGCGAGAAAAGTCATTTGAGATCGTGGAGGATAAAATGTTGCTGAAAGAAATGCAAACCGCGGGTTTCCAGGACATCGAAACATACAAGTATTATGTGAGTCCGACCCCTGCACTTTCCACGTACCTCTACCTAATTTCTGAAACTGGTAGATTCCACTTGGCCTATGGCCCGAATTGGAAGAAGAGAAAGAGATAGGGAGGCTAGCTCTGGAAGCGTTTGTCCATGATATCGAAGGATCGATAATTCGTCTAGCAGTAGAAAACTTGAGATGGAGCAAAGACAGATGCAAATTATTCGCTTCAGAATTAGAGACAGAGTTGACAACCACTGCTGCCGAACCTTACATAGAACGTCGTATTGTTATTGGTAGGAAGGCCTGTTGAATATTTATTTGCCTCTATTTTGTTGGACGGACTGCTTTCTCTTATGGGTTCGCCCAAACTTCGCTGTCCCGTAACACAAACGCTTCCACAGTTCATATGATATCTGACCCCATGAGTAGCGCCGTGCTAACGTGATATACTGCACTCTCCAGAGCACAAATGTTTTGGACAAAAGCTGAGCCATTTCCGATTTGCCTTGGACCGATTTGTCGGATGGTTTGGGATGTCAGCGAAGGAGGAAAAGCACGGGAACCCCTGACAATCAGTAAGTAGAGGGGTCTGTGAGACGGTAGCCAATAAAGAAGGTAAATTACCCCTTTTCACTGTGCATTTTCAACACAGTGAAGGGGTCTGTTTGATAATTGCAAGTTAGAAAGTGGGGTGAGCTCAAGAAGTCCAAGCCTTGCAAGCTCTAAAGCTGGGCCTCACTTAGTTTGCCGCCTCCATTCATCCCAGAAAGTTTAGGTACATACAAACGAAAGCATACAGGGTTGTATGGTTTGATAATTTTCTTTTTACTTTTCTCCTGGACAGTATCCGTACCTGGATTCGCCTACTGGAATGGTAGGGCCAGATGGTAGGCCTCAAAATACATAAACGCTAGCACGCACTTTGTCACCTGCATCTGGATCACCTTGCCTGTTTTTTTTTTTTTTACACGCACTTGTCTTTGGCTTATTGGCTACCCTTTATCAACCACACTCTCTTCGAGTCCGAGTACCTGTCTATTAAACGAGCTTCGCTTAGAAGTTTGGTGTCAACCAAAATGCAGATCAGTTTATTGCTAGGTGAAACACAGAGAACTACAGACATCGTGAGATTCATTGATTCCATGGTCAACCATTTGCTTATTGTTATTAGGAAATTAAGTCTGTCTCGCCGACACTGGATGACCTGAGTAAGATGCCGCCAAGCGATGACACTTGGCTCGGCTATATTGTCCCAGTTAAACTCAGAAACGTGGAGCCTTGTCAAAGATCTCCCTTCTGTCCACATCCTAGGGAAGATTCGAGATGGGGGCTACGTGGTGGCGGTTGCATCTTGCGTTGAGAAACTACTCAATGATTTCTTCGGACAAGATCTGTCGCTTAAGCCTGCATCCCCAAAAGAAGTCTTCACCGACCTTTTGCAGCCGACAAGAGCTGAGATAGCGAAATACGGCCGAGGCAAAGCGAGCCGAATCAGTTCTTCCCGTTTCATCAGAAATGCCGCCACAGGCGTCACGTCTCCAAAAGGACATGGCCTCGCTCGGTATTACAGGAGGGTTATTCTTGACAAGCGCCACTTAATACCGGTTGAGTGGGCACTGTTGATAAATGACATAGTAGTAGGTACTTGATTGTTTAGCGAGCTAACGAATGTCATTACTGATATCAAATAGAAATCGCCGAAAATGATTCGGGACCGATTTTTCCAATTGTCACTCTTTCTCTCTCTCCATACCTTAGATGATCTGAGTGGCCCCGATGCACTCAAACTCCTTCGGAGAGAACCAGATACCTGGCTTGAATTCTTGGTGGAGAGAGAAAATAAGATGACCGCCCAGCTGGTCGAGAATGCTGATGCCGAACTTCACACCATGTCGCTAGTCCGAGGGATGCTGGAATTCGCTGGGCATAACACGGATGTATGCCATTACGACTACGACATGAAGAAAACCTTTCGTGACAACTTCGCCATACTGGGTTGTGTTTTTGGCATTGAGCTCGCGAACTCGATCCCAAGACCTTTGGGCGCAAGCGAAGTGCAAAACGTGCTCGTCCAGTCCGGGCATTCGGGTTACGGCACTTCGGACTTTTACAATCGACTTATAGTTTACCTACCAATTGGAGTCTCAACGTATTACAGTGAGTCTTTGCCACAGAGCTTGATCAACAGGCTTGAGTGTAGGGAAATTCATAAAGCTTTAGAGGCAATGTGAGACCACCTTCTAAGCTTTACAGACTTTCAGAACTGACTTAAAATAGTAGCAAAACATCTGAGTCCCTTCCTGAATTGAAGGGTCAAGACTGTCACGTTCCTCTGCTCCTCGTCCATCTTGTCAATCAACAGGTAGCTCCAAAAGTCCTCCGAGAATGGATGGCTTCTACAGAAGGCCACCATGTGGCCAAACAGATCTTGGCAAGTACGTGGCAAACCTCACAAACCATGCTGCGGTGTATGTTGAGACTGGCCACTCTTGGAGCTTACTTGAGCACTCTTAACATGCCATTGGAAGACTGTTGCACGAATTGAGACCCCTCGTAGGTGGCGAAGATACCTGTGGCTTGTCTGTAAGTTGTGACGGAGATTCGTGTCGACGCTTCAGAAATATTTGTATTTCTCCTGCCAAGACGATGCCTCGCCTTGTGGGAAGGTTCGACTCCAAGAGGAAGTTCGTATTGGTCGCTGTCAAGATAGAACATCATACAAGCAGATCGTCCTAGAGCACACCTGAGAACAGATAGGTAACCTGATCTGGCCTCAATGTGGTATTTGATTTTTCTTATTTTGCTCATTTCGTTATTTTATTCCTTCAATAATTATTCCAACTATTGTCTTACCCAACGTTCGACATCTAAGCCATAGAATTATAGTATCGGATCCGATTCATCCCCAATGACTAATTAGACCAGAATATAAGGTTGTGAGTTCCGGGGATGGTTGAATATGCCACGTATTTGTAGGCTGCAAGATTTGCCTATTAGTATTTGATGGCGTAATGTCGTGAGTGTTATCTCATGTGTGGCCTTCGTGGCTCCACTGAACTTGAAGATCGAGATTACTGTAGCTCCATTATTCGATGGCGTCCAATCCAGAAACAAACCAATCCACACGTCAAGTGGCCCCCGCAGTCACCTACAAGACTGAACGACGTACGATCATTCGGATAAGGCTAGGAGGTCAGCCAAAGCAGTTCCTGCGAAATATGCATACGCTGGTGTGTATAAGAAAAAGAACCTGATAAGCCTGATCAAGCCGCCGGACACAGACAGACTGAGCCCCCGACAAGATGGCCATCCAGTATGACGCCAAGAACAGTCCCTCAGCCTTTGGCCACGTATCAACATGCGCTTGAGGGATTTTTAGATGGTGCTATTAAAGAGGATCATAAGTTTTAAAGCTGTACATAAGATCATCACATCAAACCCTGATAGCTGCTGAATTCCTTATTTGACATATGCGTTGATCAAGCATTGCGGAGTCAACTGTTTCCAGGTTTCCAAAGCCTGTCGTGAGCCATTCTCCCATTTAGCATCCAATCCATCCGTTTTGTCTCTTGAGCGCCGCCAGCGGTATTCAGTAGGATTTAGCTGGCCAGCAACTCTGGGGTGTTTGACGAACAAGCTATGCTTGTTATAGTGTGGAATCATCCAAAGATGCGGCAAGGCAAATTTTGCCAAAGAACATTTCCATCTTTCTGCATCAGCGGCACCTAGATGCGTTTCAATGAATGAGTAAAATCTTCAAGCCAACTGACGGTAGTAGTAGTGATCCCAAAACGTATGAGGAAGTCTATCATCCCAGTTAAAGAGCCCATAGACCCTGTCGTAGTAAGCATATCCCAGGTCATGCGGTCCTTTATGCAAGTAGGACAGATAGGGAGGCTCGCCAGTTAACTTATGAATAATATCAAAGCTCAGCCCCTAGTATCCTTCTCGAGCTAACTGAAGTTCATTCTTAAGTTCATAATCGACGGTTATATGTCTAGGTATATCGGATGATCTGAAGTGCAAAGTGCCGGTAAACCATTTTCCGCATGCGATCCAGAGTAGCAGGGCGAGTATTAGGCTCGCTTGTTTGTAGGTGATCCTCTAACTCTCCGGCTTTACTGTACTCCTTACTTGCAGATTCCACCTCTTTTTAGTTGCGAAGAACGCCTTAAAGCCTGTTAAATGTAAAGGTAGTTGATGTTATAAGATTATCCTGTAGGTAGAAGTTGGACCAATTGAAAAGATTACGAGGTAGCCAGGCTAAACCAGTGTCGCGCATACTGCTTTTAAAATCTAAGCCATGAAGAGGCTTCCCCTTCTTGTTTTTGTATGTGTTTTTGAACATTTGCGAGCGCCAGGCCACATGATGGCAATTGACACTGACCTTCAATGAACGAAGAAGGATAGTAACCATGATCATGTTTCTCTGGTGATCTTCCCAATTAGCATCTCGACGACTTGCCCGAGATTGAACAAATTCGATCGCAGAAAGCCACCGGTTGAACTTCCAACGCATAAACATGTTGACATGGGCGGTTGAAAATACCCAAAACGGACGATGCCGGCCCTGCAAGCTCGAAGCAGCTGCAAAGGATCTGCAAGGTGTTCTTACTGACCCCTGATCTCCTATTCTTAATTGTCGCGTACCCCTACCATCACATACTAACCGACTCAAACTAGACACTGAACGTAATATAAAACTTATTGCCATAAGATAAAAGTAAATACTATGACCTAGTCCTACAGTCCAAAATCAATAGTTTAGGCCAATTGGTCGGGGGGTTTGCCAGCTTCCAGTTTTTGAAAATTTTAGAACAACTGGCTCTGCAGGGTGGATGTGGTGCGATAGAGTATTATACCCAGCTACGGGCCGCGTCTAAATGCCGCCTTACAGCATAGTGGTGGGAGGGTGAATGAAAACGTACAGTTATTTTATGGTCTCACTGAACCATGTTCGCCAATCCGATGTTGGCTGCTTGGAGCAATCGTAGGGCACACACCCGCGAATCCTGGCCTACCTGTTTCATGACAAATTCGGCAATAGACTCATCACCAGGTTCTGTAAGCCATTCGACGCAAAGGTCACCTAGCTACATGCTTGACGGCCCGGTCAAGTTATTGTGACTAACTTGAAGTGCGGCTATAAATATTCTCGTTCTATTCCACCCGAATTGAGTTTTGCATCTCTTGTCACATCTGTCTTTCTTTGTTTAATGCATACAGCTTCTACAAGCAAGGGGCTTTAAACTTTACCCCAGAGGCTGTTTTTGTCGATATGAGCGCTGATTCTGGGGAGCCCGGTTTCTGTCGGTTCTGTGGCCATCTTATGAATGTCCATACAAAGGCAAAATACTCGAAATGCCGGAAATGCAAGAAGCGCTTTCACATCTGCCAGGCACCAGGTGATGCGCATGAAACTCTTGGTTATAAGATATGCGATCTTCCATGTGGCTGTGGCGTGAGGTATTACCCTGACGCGGCCAAAGCAGCGAGTCCACTGGACCCGATCGATTACGCAAAGACTCACCCCCGGTACGAGTCTCCATCTAATAGCGAGGATGCATCGTACGAGGGGACTTTCAGCAACAGTGCGGCTCCTGCAACTGAACCGGTCTATGTAAAGCTCAAGAAAAATGGAGACCAGTACGAGTTCATCCATGATAACAAGAAAATATCAACCTACGCGTTTCACTGGCGACCCGCTCGTCTTGTTTACCAGGAACAGGAAAATGACTTCTGGCTGATGGAAAATGATGGAGTCTCGTACATCACCTGGACCCTGCCTGTTGATAATCAAGAAACGGACACAGCACAAAGCCAGAGGTCTCTTGGGAAACGAGTGGCATATACGCCTCAGGTCTCACACGGACGCACTCTTTCAAATACCACGGATCCTCTCCAGTGGGACGATGAGAGGTTCAATGCAGAAACTCAAATGTCGTCACAAATGGCAAGGCTTGCTCTTGGGGGCGGAAGCTCCAGCCAGGTTCAAGACGACCGCATAAAGGTCTCTGCACGAATGGACAATAAGGGCTTGGTTGTGTTCAAGTCGAAGGTCGATGGTAAGGATAAAGAAATTAAGTCGACGAGAACACGCTGGGTTCCAGTAGAGGGCGGATTCGTATTCGAGAGCAATGATTATGGCTGCACATTCTTTACGAAGGAGATCAAGGCCGCAAAGAAATGAAAGAGCGACATTCCCTTTTGTTTTAGCCCTTCAACAGGGAGTTAGTTGCGAGATGACGGGCCTGATTTACCCTGACACTCATGAAACAATTGTATTGATAACCGAGATTGATCCACACCGCCCCCACTTAGTAGCTCACATAAATGCCAATATGCTACCCCATCTCATCACTTAACAATTCCTTCTTCTTCCATCAATATGAAATAGAAGCAACATCGTCAACGAAGCACCAACCATGGCGAATAATGGTGATTCTCTGGCTCTCCGATCTGTCTCTACCGACTCAATTCGTACCTCATCCAGCGAGCGATCGTCTAATTCTACGTCAAACGATTCGGCTACTAACGAACAAAACACCCTATTTATCGACAGAGAAGATGATCCACTGATACCAAGTTCTGAAGATGTGCACCGCACATTTTGTGAGGGTAAAGCGATATGGGAAGCACTTTTATGGCAAGCGAAGAAAATACCCCAAGGTCTGTGGCCAACAGATGCGCTCAACCCTTTCGTAACTCTTGTAGACGTGCCGAGTCTACCTGAGAAGCTCCCTTACAGCAACCGGCTTTACGGCAGATCTTGTTGGGAGCTGCCCCGTGACATCGTGGGCAGAGTAGACACAGATCCTGATTCTCGAAGCGAGACAAGCCTTGTGTACGGTCGTCGTATTTTGTTCCAATTACAAACTCGCAACCCAATCCGCTGCGATATACGCCCGGACGCAGCATCATACGGCTACACCAGTCCTGAAACGGCTGATAGCCTCGCCGTATTGGTTATGTGCTGGTCATACATCCTTTCGGCTCGATTGCTTGAGATGAAATGTCGTGAGATTCGATATACAGAGGATCGGTTGTGGCCTCTTGTGCTTCGAGGCCGAAAGGAAACTACAACTGATATCAACCTCAAGAGCGCATCGCCTGCACTTATCAGGTGGCTATGCGCGATTCTAAGCCCTGCTATGGGTTGGCAGGCTAGGGATCGTAAGCATTTGCCACCATGGGCGACGTCTTTCAACACAAGTGTAAGACTCGTCATTGAGGCTTCGGATATAGCCGCAGATGACTGCTCACCCCCAAACTCCGAAGAAGCTATGGAGCTTCTCATCGAGCTATGCCGGCTGTTTAACTTGGGGTTAGATTCCAAGAGGCTCGCTGATTTCGAGCCTGTGCCGCCTTACAAGGCGTCATTCTTGGCTGCACTCGCACTTCCTTTCTATAACTCCATGGAACTTCAGCCACGGCTACCACACCCACGTCTTACTAAACCGCGAAGTAACAGCACTTTCAGTGGCTCTCATGAACAACAGATTCGTGAATATCTGCGCCATTTAAGTTACTTCATGACACTCAGCGCTCATCCTCCCTCTATCGGATCCATTATATGGAGCGTCTTCTGGCAGCCTGATGTCGATTGCAACCTAGTTGGTCCATGGCTCACATCAGTCTTGAATACATTAGAGCCAACTATCGCGCACAATGAGGTCGAGTTTTTGCTCAAGGTCTTTCTTTTGCGTCGACCGAGAATCGGGATCTGGTGGGTGGCTCTCTTTTTTCTTGGCGATCTAGCTCTTTTCAGTTGGATCAGGCGATACTTGGAGAGGATGGAAGAGAAACGCGGCTACGGGTCATTATCGCCACCGAATCCGATGGTGTCTGCCTGGACCGGGTCCAGCCAATCATTCCTCGATTTCGACAAAGAAGTCCTTTATCCAGAAATATCTGATTCAGTGTCGAGGGCAGATCTACTTCGATGCCGGTTCGATCTCAAACTTCAGGACTCAGCTGTTACAGCTTTATCCTGGCGACCCTTTGGTAATATACCAAAGAGCCTAGTTGAACTTGAACTCTGGCCGCAATTAGAAACCAAGTATACCCGTAGGTATAGCGCATTTGCCTGGTATCTCCAAAAAGATTCCCCAATACTTGATGAAGGCTTTCGAAGAGATACGGGAGTCTACCTGAATGTGCCAGACGACTTAAAACTGCATAACTCCACCGAATACTTGAAAGCAAAGTACTGTGTCACCAACATGCGGCCATCCAAGGAGTCGACATCCAAGATGATAGACTTTTTGGTCGAGGACGTTGCAGGCG
>PVQA01001266.1:0-19428 GCA_002980515.1 Fusarium burgessii | reverse complement strand
ACTTAGTTACATTGGCATCATAGGTTATGTGTACAGTGAGAAGGGGAGATATAACTGCTGAAGATGTATCCCAGATACCCTAAAGCTTGTTAGTCGGACTAAGGTAGTTGTGAAACCTGACTCGCCTTCTTAGTATACACAGACGAATTAATCATCTTCTTTACGTCATTGACACTACTGCCGAGGCAGGCAAAGCCGTTTCCGATCACACTTGAAGGCTTCTCTGAGCCTGCCTCGCTCAAGCACTCTCCCGCGTAAGTGTAGAGGGGCGGCGAGAGATCACATTTGAAAGCTTGAGTTCGATCTGCTCCAGGTCGATCCCAAATAACGACAAAGCTATTGGGTAGCATGTCAGCTTCATGGCCCACGAGGATGAAATATGTTCATGGCTCTCATACTACTCTTTCAAAGCTTGTGTAGATTGAAATCTTCTAACTCGTGATAGGCTCATTGTAGACCGCAGACTACGTACGCGGCAAGTTTTGAACATTTTCCGTTAGAAATATCTAGAAGGAAGTTTGATAGAATATCTAAAAGATGTGTATCATTGGTAGAGTCATAGAAGAAGTTTTGGTGGACCTTCCAAGAATCCTGACATTTACTTTATCCTTGTATTTATGTAATTGGCGAAGCTTGATTGCTTAAATATACCTTCCAGGATCGGTAATATGAGTGAACAAGGGTTTAATCATCGGCTTAATGTAACTGAGAATGGTCTCGTAACCGCTGAAAGATCAATATTCCTCCTATTCTTCCAGAGCTAAGAATTTAGTAGGCAGATAACCTAGGTCTGGAAGCATGCACAAACCAGGGTTATGAGTCCAGTGTCATATTTTAGTCTGCTTATTCTTTGCAGAAACCGAAGGATCTGGAACAGTACACTACGACTTTCCTCCTTCCTCTCCAGGATAGATACTTAAATCCTATCTGGAATCCACTCGAAGCAGATTATTTCGTAATACGCGCGCTAGATAAATAAGGCTTGCCAAGACATCGAGGTCACTAGGTTATGTATAATGTTTTCTCACAGATTCAGTTTTCACAGATTTAGAATTGGTCTAGAACGAATAAATAAGATTATTAATTGTCTGTCACCGAAGGAAATGACGACGACATTTGGGGGCATCATGTCACCAAAACTCCTGTATCATAACAGTGAAATATTACTTCGATAACCTAACGAAACTGAGATAGAGTCCTAAAAGGAATAAACTTTGTCTTTTCCAAGTCCCAAATACGCTCTTTGATATAGGGGTCTGCTTCGACCTTTCCCATAAACCCGTCCCAATCGCGCTCTTTGACAACCATGACCGAGCCCTTGAATGGACGCTTGGTGATATCTGTGTCAACATGCTTTTCAAAAATTGGTCCTGTGACTCTTTGTGAACATCTATTCCTACACTTCATGTTTCCACTTACCCGCCCAAGAGACATAGCCCTCATTATGCAGCCTCAAGAAGTTTGGTGAGTGGCGGGGTCGTATTTCGACGCGACGAGCAAGCTGTAGACGAGTGAGCATGATGTACATTATATTGAACAATCTGAATCTGTTGAAAGACTTTGGAGCTTACCACATTGGGCCTATCTGGAAGTATAACAAGTCTCTCCGTTGACTCGGTCTGCGACTGACTGGAAGTTGATCCAGATCTCAACTGCCGAGCAAAGGGTCGAAAACCAAATATTGCACGATTTGACATTATTGCACGCATTGTGAAATGGAGATATGAAGGTAAGGACATGTGAAAAGGCGAATCTGGTTTTCTAAGATCTTGGTAGAGAAATATGCTTCACAACTGACATTGGTGCAAGTATAAAGTATGTGGGGCAACCTTATCTGAACGGAATTCCGTGCGATCCGGATCTGAAACTATGAGAGATCGGGAAGGTCAAATGTCAGCTCAATTGGCCACGCATACATGGTTTCGGGATAATGATATCCTTGGCCAGCAACACCTCGCTCGAAGAATATGTATTATTTGCTCGATCAAGCTAGATCTAAGTAAAACAGTTTCGAATGACGTCCAGTTTAGCATATTGGACCTCCCTAAATAGGTCATAGAGCTGTGTATGTACGCGTACGTCATGGGTGGAATCGGTTCACAAGGATGTCTGCAGGATATGAGCCAATAGGCCTTTATGGCTAGCCTATCTTGCTTATGCAGGTGTGAAATGTGCCATACGGTAATATTCTACGCTTTTACAAAAGAGGAAGGTTGCTTTGATGTATGTGACTTCAAAACTTCCATGGACGCATCCAAAAGCCATGGCAGTACATATCTGCATCGAACATGGTATGAATTTAAGAAGCAATGAGCGAAACACGAATGTTCGTAGGAGCAACTCCACAGTAAGCATCAGTACATATCTTGGCCCGTATGAACTTCTCGTACAATAGTGGTAGTTGTCCTTCCTAATAGGTAACCTAGTCCGATAGGATCTGAACCCTGGCATTAGTCGTCTGGCGCCACGATTCGAAAACCTTAACCAGAGATCTAACTCGGGCTGTGAATTTCTTTGATCAATCAAACAAATCACGTGACAGAGACAATGGCTCAGTCTAATTATAGCAGCTTAGACATGATATATGGACATTAATACACATCCAAAGTCTACTGCCAAATACTGCCATTTCGCTAACTCAAGTAAGAGTTCCCAATAGACACAACTCCGGCTATGACTTTCTTCAATTTGCTCCGTGCTCAGCCCGTAAAAGATAATGCGGCTTACTTCGGCTCTCCGGCATCGCAAACTATACCCACCAATTGGCGGACTTTCACAGATCAGCCCTTGACATCATCAAATATTATAGACCTTTTCGCCAACCGCATTCCCGTAATACGCCATGAGGGCTTCCTTCAACCTGCTGAGCTTGAGAAGATGCTCGAGATTGTCAGACTCTACCACCTAGTAGATATTCTTCCCCTTCCTTGTTCTGCACTTCCTGACCTCGGTTCCTAGGGCCAATATGATACCGAATTCACATGGCCTCGTGTTGGTATTGCAGGTATAACCCAATATGACCATATTAGAGGTATGGTTATTCTCTGACCACAGTTGGCGTTGTAGACTGAACGTAAATAAGATCCCCCAAGCTATTTCCGCAAAGTTTCAGAGGCAATGTCACTTCAGAGGCAGTGGAAATCCGAGGCTAAAATCGATGTTGTTGAGCGGGTCATAGCTATACTACACAAGGCTTCTGGGATGCCAGTCAGAAGAGCTTCTGCAGACGAGGAGGTCTACTTCGCTGGAGTTTTGCGGGCCATGGACCGTGGCATAGGTGTTCATGCTGACTTTGCACCGTACGAGGCAGCTGGCTGGTCAATCGACCAAATTGTTGGCCAGCTGACATGGAATATTCTCTTAAATGAGATCTCAGGCGGTGATACAATCATATACGACCGACAGTGGCGCGCCCCGGACGACGATGAGTCCTGGCGCAAGCCGTTTCCTCGGGATAGTTATCAGCCCCAGATGCTTGAGGGTCACCCCTTCAAAGCAATGCGTGCTATCCCGGGTGACCTCACTCTCTTCAATCCGCGAAATTTCCACGAAGTCAAGCCTTGCGACATTGACCGCGAGCACCCAATTGCTGATGTTCGGTTCACCATTAGCTCTTTTGTTGGCTACATACCCTCTCGGGACAATGAGCCCGCAACACTTGTTCTATGGTCATAAGCTGTGCTTGGGCGACATTTAGCTTATTCTAGGATAAATTACATAATCTATCAAGCACACCGTTAAATTTCCTGAAAAGTAACTATTTACCTGCTGTTCATCTAGAACAGCCTTGTAGAAGGTGCACATAGGTGCATGGCTTCAAGCATACGAATCAGTAACGCCTACATGCATATTACTGCTTGGCAAGACAAGGGTAGGTAGCAGTGAGTCAATTTAAACACTGCGCCACAATCCTGCTTACTACCAATACCAGATAGACTAATGACCCTAGATGGTTACATGCCAGGATCGATCCTGACTAGCACAAGGGTTAATTCCTGTAGGCAGCAGCTTTGCTGAAGGATCAGGTGGTATGCTTGTTAAACACTATTATGGAAGGCAGATCAGCGTCTAGAAGCTGGTGCTGATCGATCTTATTGATCCATTGGCCAAGATAAGCGCCTTACCCATCTTACAGTCAGTAGGATTGTTCATAGCGATACAAGGTAGTACTACGGCAGCTCCGGTGTGTTCGTAGAAGACTATTCTAGAGAGACTGAAGTAGGAAGGAGGGTTAGTGCACGTTATTGGTAATATCATAATCTGCAAGTGCGGTGAATAAGAAAAGACACTAGTTGAGTGCCTGATATTTTATATGTACGCTCAAAGCAAATGGTTTGACATTATTTATCAGTTTCTCACAATTGAATAATTATTGACTGGTATTGTAAGAAGAAGAAAAAAAGAAGAAGAAAAAGAAAAAAAAAGCTTTTATCGAAATTTGATCCAGCAATGTCTGCACAAGCCGCTCAAATCACGACAACTAAATTGTCGCCCACGATCAAAC
Source organism: Fusarium burgessii (assembly GCA_002980515.1). NCBI lineage: Eukaryota > Fungi > Ascomycota > Sordariomycetes > Hypocreales > Nectriaceae > Fusarium > Fusarium burgessii. Next base: position 14,924 of record PVQA01001266.1, on the reverse strand, counting down.
AGTCCGCCTCAACTGCCCGGACAATATCCCTTCCAAGGCACTGCGAAATATCCTTGACGGAGATACAAACCTCGTTAGCCATTGTTCTGGGAAAATATAATGGTTCAAACGAAATCCTACTCGGCATCGCCAACGTCCCGGACAGCAATTCCAGCGACGATAAGCAAAATGAAGTCACAGCGGAAATCGACGTATGTCCTGCTAAGATTCGGGTGAATCAATCCGAAACCTTGCTCGAAATCTTGGGAAGAGTTCGTGGTCAAGTTGGGGAAGCCAAATCTTTGGCTGATTGTTCACCGCTTGATAAACACTTCGAGGACATGGCTGTGTCTGACTATAACTTCAACGCTGTACTCATCGAACACAGTGATTCTGTGGGAGTCATGGACAATACAGGACCGAAGCCAGGGAAACTCAATCACAACTCTAGCCTTCCAGCACGATTCTCGGACCTAGACATACATTTCTTTGTCAAGAGCTCCGTGTCACAGGTTCTAGTCCGGTGTTTCTCGACAATCGACGCCTTCAACGGAATGCTAGAGACTGTTCTGGATGTTTGGCATCACGTACTTGAGCAAGTCTGTGAAGATAGTAGTCAGTTACTGGTCCGTCAATTGGATTACGTACCTCCATGCCATATGAAAACACTCCTCGATTGGAATTCCAAGGCTCCAAAACCTGTGGAAAAAACCATCCATGAACTCATACAAGCCAGGACCATTTCGCAACCCGATGCTCCAGCTATCTGCTCTTGGGACGGCAACCTCACCTATGGACAGCTCGACATCTTGTCCACGGATCTTGCACATCATCTAGGGGGGCTTTCTGTTGGCCGTGAAACCTTTGTCGCATTTTGTTTCGATAAGTCCGTCTGGCCTACGGTGTGTATGCTGGCAATACTCAAAGCCGGTGGCGCCTTTGTCGCCCTGGATCCAAAGCACCCCGCCAATCGAAAGAAGAGAATTCTCGAAGCTACAGATGCCTCGGCAGTCCTTACTAGCCCTCAGTATGCTCATCTCTTTAGTGATATGGAGATCACAGTTGTTCGAATCGGTAGGGACCGTGTCCAGGCCATGTCAGGTCGAGACCAGACACTATCCCTTCCCTCAGCAAGGCCAACAGATGCCATGTACATTGTAAACACCTCTGGGAGTACTGGATACCCCAAGAGTATCGTCATTGAACACAGTGGCTTGGCGAGTAGGCTCCCTGGCCTTGCCGAAATGGGCAACATCACACCCGATTCTCGCGTATTACAGTTTTCTGCTTATAGTTTCGATGGATACATCCACGAGACCTTTACTACGCTAGCATACGGTGGTTGTATCTGTGTGCCTAATGATGACGAAAGAGTCAACAACCTTGAGGGGGCTATCGTCAAGATGAACATCAACACGGCCAATTTGACGCCTAGTGTGGCCCGGCTGTTGCGTCCTCGGGATGTACCCTGTTTGAAAGTTCTCTCAGTTGGCGGCGAGACCATTTCAAGGGACCTGTTGGAAAGTTGGGCAGACCGTGTGGACATGAGCAATTTGTACGGACCCGCTGAGTGTATCGTCGGATGTACTTGCAAGAAATCTCTTCGAGCTGATGATCAGCTTAACAACATAGGGAAACCTCTCCAGGCTACTTTGTGGGTTGTAGACTACGAGAACCACGATATTCTTTGTCCTGTAGGGGCCATGGGCGAACTGCTTGTTGGAGGCCCAGGCCTAGCCAGGGGCTATACTGACCCCGGCTTGACCAGTGCAGCTTTCATTGAAAATCCTCGATGGGCAGCAGACTTGCGTTGCACAGGTCAGTACGCCAGATTTTACAAGACGGGAGATTTGGTCAAGTACAACTCAGATGGTTCGCTGGTTTATGTTGGGCGGAAAGACTCGCAGGTGAAGATTCGCGGCCAACGACTCGAGTTGGGTGAAGTTGAGCATCACTTGTCCGCTTGTGATTCGGTCAGAGAGGCTGTTGTGCAGTTCCCATCCCAGGGAGTGTACAAAGACCAGCTCGTGGCTGTCGTCACTCTACAAGACGTTGGAAATTCGCCAGGTAACAGTGGACCACTTGATCTAATTACTGGTCCAGCCAAGGCGGCCGCAACAACCCAAGTCCATACCATCTGCGGTATCCTCTCATCAACCCTGGCACCATATATGGTTCCACAGACTTGGCTTGTTGTGAATTCTATACCCTTGAACGCAAATGGAAAACTGGATAGAGTCCAAGTGAAGCAGTTTTTGATGGAACAATCTGTCTTGGTCAACTATGCTATTAGTCACGACCAGCATGAAAATCATTCACCATCCTTGACCACCACTGAGAGGGCATTGCAAAGACTCTGGGCCGACGTCTTAGATCTACCCCTCGAGTCTATACATGCTCACAGCCACTTCTTGGAGCTCGGCGGCAACTCTCTCAAAGCCATGCAGCTGGTTTCTCTTGCTCGCCGTAAGAAAATGCGCGTTACATTGGCTAGCATCTTTGAGGGACCGGTTCTGGCTGCTATGGCATCACGTGTTGACTCGATAAAGAACCGGTTGAAGAAGAAAAATGGCGTCAATACTCCAGTAAATGACATGGTACACGCAAATCGGCCTTTCGAGCTGGTAGGCGGAGAAGTGGCGGCGCGTGGCATGTTCAAGGCTGAGTCCCATCTGCTTCAATATGATATATCTTGGGACGACATCCAAGACATGTATCCGTGTACTCCCTTACAAGCTGGTCTGATAGCACTCTCGGCAAAGGATCCAGGCTCGTATACCCTCCAGGTCGTGTACGAGCTACCGCAGAGCATCAACGTCAGCAGATTCAAGGCTGCATGGGAGACATGCTATCGCGACATAGACATCTTACGTACCTTGATCATCCCGTCGGCAGAGTTGGGACCTTGTCAGGTTATTTTAAAACCTCAAGATAGTCGACAATCGAATGTATGGGAGCAACAGGATGAGGATAGCCTAAACACCTATCTAGCCCGCGACCTGCAGAAAGCCATTAGCTACGGCAGCTTACTCAACCGCTTTTCATTCCTCCAAAACGACAAGTATTTTGTCTGGACCTGTCATCATTCCTCCTATGATGGTGTCTCATTGGGGCTCATAATACGAGCGGTTGAGCAGAGATATTATCAAGCACCTTCAAGGACCTTGGAGAAAGGGGAAGATATTCTTTCTATGGCAACCTTTATCCGCCACATCCACTCCACCGACCCGAAGGCTTCACAAGAATACTGGCAATCCTACCTCTCGGGAGCCACCCCAGCCAAGTTTCCCCGGGCTCTCTCAGCAACGACCGAGCCGCGAGCTGATGCGAGATTCCAAATCCAAGTCCCTCTGCGAAGACCCGACATGACAGCCCATGACAGCAAAAGCGGCATCTTATCTTCGACTATCATTAGAGCAGCATGGGCTTTAGTCCTAGGCAGCCACTCGGACACCTCAGATATCGTCTTTGGTGTGACACTGGGTGGAAGGACGGCCGACGTCGCAGGCATTGACAGAATAGTCGGGCCTACTGCTACTACTCTGCCTGTGCGGGTGCGAATAGATCCCGAGGAAACAGTCCGGGCGTATCTAGAGAGGGTTCAAGCTGAGGCGACTTCTATGATAGCCTTTGAACACGTTGGTATCCCCAAGATTGCTGCAATGGGCCCAGAGTATCGTGTGCTATGTGACTTGAGTAGCCTGTTGCTTGTACAGCCACCAGGAACAGACGCGGGGCTAGACTTGTTAGGCATGCTACCGATCGATTTCACTCAAGGAAGAACAGAAGAAGAGGCGCGTCCAGAAGCAAAGTCGTACGGCCTCAGCGTCGAGGTTGAGCTCGGTGATGAGGTGCTGAGTATGACTGTCAGATACGACAGCAAGCTGATCCCAGGACCGTTGATGGAACGTATAGCGGACCAACTGGCGCATGTGATCCAACAGTTAGCCACTGGGGCAGTCACAGAAGCAGTAGAAAACAAAGTGGGAGACATCTACCTTGTAAGTAAAGAAGACGTCGCTCGACTAGCGGTTTGGAACGAGGCGGCTCCCTCAGTACGGAATACAACAATCACCGCAGAAGTAGCTCGATGGGTAGCTCATGATGCAACGGCGCCAGCTGTGTGCGCATGGGATGCAGAGTTAACCTATGGCGAGTTAGACAAGGCCTCGGAGCGTATGGCTCGCATCCTGACAAAAATGGGCGTCGGAGCAAGCCATGTCGTACCCATCTGCTTTGACAAGTCGGCGTGGGCTGTCGTGGCCGTGCTGGGCATCCTACGTGCAGGGGGCGCTTACGTTGCGCTGGATCCAACTCATCCAAAGCATCGACTCGAGGGCATTATTACTGATGTTGACGCATCTGTCATCGTTGCTGCACCCCAACATGCTTCTCTTTTCTCAGAGCTCCAAGGAGTCCGTGTTGTGGCCTGCAGCGAGCCTTTCATCACCAGCCTTAATGCTGCAGGAAGCCAAGCAGAGGCAAGCATGGACATTGACAAGATTCTTGAGCCTCCAAATCCGTCAAGCGCAGCATTTATTCTCTTCAGTTCAGGCTCAACAGGGCGACCCAAGGGCATTGTATTAGAGCACCAGGCCGTCTGTACTAGTACGCATGCGTTTGGCTCCGCCTGGGGAGTCGGTCCAGGCACACGCGTGTTCCAGTTTGCCGCTTTTATCTTTGATGTCAGCGTTGCTGACATGGTCATGTCGTTGACTCGGGGCGCCTGTGTCTGTATCCCTTCAGATCATGAACGACTCCACGACACGGCTGGCGCTATACGCCGTCTACGGGCTAACTACGTATCCCTGACGCCGAGTGTGGCTGCCCTCTTGAGTCCTGCCGATGTCCCAGGACTAAAAACTCTCGTGCTCGGTGGTGAGGCGCCCACCCGCGAGAATATCCGGACCTGGGCTACCTGTCTCAACCTTGTGATATGTTACGGCCCGGCTGAATGCGGCATAACCTGCTCTGGCACTGAGCCAGCCAGTCTAGCTTCAGATCCTTCCAATATTGGCTATGCATTGGGCTGCCGCATGTGGATTGTAGATCCAAAAGACCACAACCGATTGGCACCTATTGGCTGTGTTGGTGAGATTCTAGTCGAAGGCCCCATCCTGGCTCGCGGATACCTCAACGACCTTGCCAAGACGACAGCGGCCTTTGTCGAAGATGCTGCTTTTATTCGGCGATTCAGCAGTGATTACCAACCGCATCGTTTCTACAAGACAGGTGACCTTGGCTACTATAGACCGCAACTTGACGGCTCTATCAGCTTCGCGGGCAGGAAGGATACTCAGGTCAAAGTTCGCGGACAGCGAGTCGAGCTAGGCGAGATTGAACATCACATCTATGCAAGATCAGACGTTCAGCATGTCGTGGCGACGGTTCCCTCAGCAGGCCCTTTCAAGAACCGTCTAATGGCGATGCTGGTCATGGCTGACAGTGTTGTCCTCAACAGCGATGCTCAAGACTATGGGGGGGCTATCGCCATTCAGTCCAGTCTATCGAACCACAAGACTGCATTCCTTGCTTCTGAGATCAGCGACTATCTCGCAGATCGACTACCACGCTACATGATCCCATCCACATTTATTTTTGTAGTGAGCATCCCTTTCAACACATCCGGCAAACTCGACCGCAAGAAAGTCCAAACTTGGGTAGAGACCATAGACAATACCACGTACCAGCTCGTCACCAGAGCCATGGAGATGGAGTCTCTGGATGCACCTTTGCAACCGGCTGAGGAGCTTCTGTTACGTGTCTGTAGCAACGTCCTCAAACTAGACCCTGCCAAGATTCGGATGGGCCAGTCATTCCTTGCGCTTGGTGGCGACTCAATCACGGCCATGCTGGTAGTATCTCGGTGCAGATCTGAAGGCATGGTCGTCAGCGTCAAGGATATCTTGAGGTCCAAGACGATGCATCAACTGGCCAGCCTTGTCACTCCAGTAAAGGTGTCTTGTACATCACTTGGCCCAAAACAGGCACGACTCAACCAAGACGCCACAGGGCCGATTGCAACCTCTCAAGCTGGTTATGACGCTGCGCTTTGGCACTCGGCACGCGAGTATCTTGGGCATGTTGACATGGCCGAGATCGAGGCTGTGTACCCGTGTACCCCAGTACAGACTGGTATGCTCATGGCCCACGCTCGCAATTCCCGATACTACGAGGTCAAGAACGTCTTTGAAGTAAAAAGTACAGTCCCTGGCGTTCCTGTCGATGCAGACCTACTCGAGCAGGCATGGAAAGACCTCGTCGATCGGCAACCTGTGCTCAGAACCGTCTTCTTCGAAATGCCTTCGAATAATATCTTTCACCAGGTTGTCATCAAAGGCCACAATGACACTCGTGTCCTGCGTTTTGATCTACCTGAAGAGAATGATGAAGACGACCTTGTCCAGGATTTCTTCTCACGACATACTATCGACTATCAAGCACGTAGACCAGCCAATCAGTTCAGTATAGGTGTGTCCTCATCTGGCCGTATTTTCTTCAAGGTGGATATGTTCCATGCGCTATCTGACGGAACAACTTGGAACCTCATATTTCGAGATCTAAGCCAAGCCTATGGAAATAAGAGTTTTGCAAAACAACCTTCTCCACCGTCCTACTCAGACTATGTCTCGTACTTGACTTCAAAGTCTACTGGAGTCGCTCTGCAATATTGGCAAAACTATCTTGCGGGTGTGCAGCCTTGCATGTTTCCGACTATCCAAAGCGACGGCATTGAACCGCCAAACTCATCCACTCACACTGTCAGTATTGACTTTGATCGTGGAACAGAGTTACAGAGTCTCTGTGCCAAACATGGCATCACAATCTCCAACTTGGTTCAAACAGTTTGGAGCATCGTCCTGCGATCCTTTGTGGGTTGTTCTGAGGTTTGTTTCGGTTATGTCGTGTCAGGCCGCGACGTTCCGCTACCCAATATCGAGCAGGCTATTGGTACCTATATTGGTCAACTTCCTTGTCGCATAGACATCCAGGATACAGATTCGGTGATGGAAGTTGCGAGGAGGTTGCAGGATGATTTCTTTGACGGCCTCATCCATCAGCATATTTCCCTCGCCGAACTATACCACTCCCTTCCCAGTGCCTCTGGTCAGCTCTTCAATACCAATGTGCACTGTATGAGGACTCCTAATCTGGAACCACATGATTTCTCCAGTCTACAGTTTGAGTACAAACGTAGTATAGATCCGTCCGAGGTCAGTATTGTCTTCTGCTACTTCTACCCTATAAGTATTTTCCCTGACAGAATGTTGTTGATAGTATGATATTACCGTGCACGCCATGGTATCGGATACAAATGTCGGATTCCACTTGGGCTACTGGTGTTCTGCACTTTCAGAGGATAAAGCAAAGCAGCTGGCTGATCTTCTCAGCTCCACACTAAGCAGTATCATGGAAGACATTGAGAGGCCAGTTGGGTCATTAGACAAGGTTTTGGTAAAGGACAAGCCTGTCCGAACCACTACTTCTTCCGGGACCTTGGCTCATCCGATACAAATGCACAGCGTTGGTAATATTGTCGACGAGAACATGCAGAGAGTCGACGAACCAGGAGATAACAGCTCCGAAAAGAGATCGCTATTGAACCAAGAAGAGGCACTTCGTCAAGCCTGGGTTGATGTCCTCGGCGTCAACCTCGATGTCATCACTCAGTCAACTCGTCTCAGGTCGCTCGGTATCGACTCGTACCTTGCCATACAGCTAGTACGACGGATGCAGGGCTCTGGATTCGAGCTCAAATATGCCGATGCCCTATCTGGATTGACCCTTGAAGGTATGGCAGCACGGCTTACACCTACCACCGCTACCCGAGGTACTGCTGCTGCAATCAACGCGCTGTCACCAACCATCGGTGTTGCGATGAGCTCTTCAGCCTCCATTACTGATACTTCCGACAATTGTCTGTCAACTGCCAATGATCGCTGCCATTCCGGAGAAGCATCTCCAAATAGTAGCGGTATCGGCGGCATCAGCATTCTCAAAGACATAGTTTCTGCACCACCTCCTATCGATAAAATTCCAACCGGTATTTTACTCGAGCCAACATCGAATGACCTTCCTCTCGCCAAGGTTGTTATGGATCCAGGTCGGCCCTTTACAGTAACAAAGCCATCAGACGATCCAACCGAGACTTCTATTATTCCCTCTGATTCGATCGAGTTGAGCTGGGAAACCATAGAAAGCCTAGTGCCAGCCACCTCTGTCCAGCAGGCAATGCTGGAGAGCCAGAGGCGTCTTTCGACAGCTAACCTATACATGCCAAGGGCAATCTGGAGAGTGAATGGACTGGCTAGATTAGCCGGGAGTAGGGCACTTGCCGAAGCGTGGCAGTGTGTGGTGGATATGCACTCGTGTTTAAGGACAGTGTTTGTTAGACTCGATACCAGTGGTGATTGTCGTTGCCATCAACTTGTTCTGAAGAATGTCGATCCTTGCGTTAAGTACGTTGAGGCTGGCAGCGAGAATGACGCTTTAAAGCTGCTGGTCCATCATCCGCCTGATGTTACTTATTTCCCTCATCAGCAAAGTCTCACGCCTGCGCATGTCTTCACAATATGCCATATCACAGGTACTGGCCAATTCATATTCTCGCTGAGCATTAGTCACGCTTTATCTGATGCGGTGTCTTCTGCTATAATTCTTCGGCAACTGTCGGCAATATGTGTTAGTTCAGGCAGCGACGGCGAGGAACCTATACTACTCCCTCATAGCCCTTCATTTGGCGATATCCAACGCCACTATGATCTGAGAGGGATTGCCTCTCGGGACAAGGCAGCAGAATATTGGAAAACCTACATGGAGGGGTCAGAGCCGTGTCATTTCCCAAGTGGAACGAATATCTCAACGAGTCTCTTGGACAAGGTTGAGAAAGTTTCCATCAATTTCGAACGAACTTCAGACCTAAGGAGCTACACAATGGCCACCGGAATAACGGTATCGACTATATTTCGCAGTGCTTGGGCCCTACTGTTAGCCAAGTGGTTGGCAAGGAAAGATGTGTGCTTCGGATACGTGGTCTCTGGTCGAGACGCATCAGTGTCGGGGATCGAGGATATCGTGGGGCCCGTCCTCAACATCTTACCTTGCAGGGTTAGAGTGATGACCAAGGGCAACAACTTTTTCCAGCAGCACACTTCAGACGAGGCAGAAAAGGAGGCAAGAGTGTTGGAACCGCTTCTCGATAAGGTGCAGGACGATCTTCTCGAAAGCTTGCCACACCAGTTCGCCTCGCCGATCTTTATTGACAATGCAACACGTCCTCAATCTTCCATGTTCAACACTCTAGTCAATTTCCGGAACAGCGGCCTGTCTGGAATTGTGAAGATGGAGAAAGCGACGAACAGGACAGAATTGGTCAAGAAAAACGCCGTGAACTTTGAGGTGCTTTGGTATGAGGACCCAATGGATGTAAGTCTCTCTTTTACTCCCTTTCTTTTAACCATTTTTCTCGACTAACCTGATGGTGATCTTTGATATTTAGTTCGATATTATTCTCGCCGTTAGTGACATGAAAGACAAGCTCGAGATTGATCTCAACTACTGGGATAGACGTTTGCCTGGTGAAACTGTTAATCAGGTAGCTAAAGAGTTCCTGTCCATATTACATACTATCCTAGATACTTGTAATAGTGTTAGGGTGTAGGACTTTTAAGGAGAATTAATATATTTAGTGTATTCAAAGTTCATAGAAACTTGATAAATGATATGTAAAGGTCTTTATGATATGATTCTGCTTACGTTCTTATCTTTCTAACCTGTTCATTGCTAGTAAGAAGATTCATTGACCAACTACTACAAAATGACGGTGTGAAGCCAAGGGAGACTAGGTCAAGGGACCAACTGCTTTTGGTACGCTGTTTTTGTCGTCAGTCATGGTGGAGTTTCTTTACTGGCGATCATGTCTAACCGCGTGAAATATAAATGTTTGCAACCCAAGCTGGCTGGGAATGGATAATGCTGATTCTTCTCACCAAGGCATCTACAACCCCGAATCCATGGGTTTCACGACGATATATTCCTGGACAAGATGTTGGCCGAGACCATCCTTGGTGTTCAAGCATATTAAGACAGAAGGCAGTCAAATGAAGAAAGCAGAGACAGGAATCAGACGCTGTTCTCAGTCAGGGACCTTGTTTATACTATGAAACAAAATGTTTATGGGTCCGGGTCAGAGTCGAGAAGTGAATGACCCGTGGGTTACCGGCCATGCTTCGATCGAGGGCTTGATGGACAGGTTGGACATGACTTGAAATATGTAGTGAATACCAACATGGTGTACTCGAAGCTCGGAAACGGTATATTCGTTCTTCCAATGATAGAAGCCAAGCATACCGTGACTTTCTTTGGTCTAGTGACCTTCGACTGCGTCCAGAACCACTGATTTTCCAAACTCCTCATCACCCTCCTCCTCATCTTCTCGAGATCTGCTCTTGCGCTTACGAAGTGAAGCTAAACTTGGAGAGTCCGTATTGGACTTGACAGTCGAGTCGGCATCGAAACATCGCTGAACCCGATCGAGGCAGCTCTCTTTTATCGAGTAGGATGCTGGGGTTGATTGCATTTGTCTTGTTACTACAGGTCAGTCTTCGCCAACGGCCGGCCAGATTGCTAGATCCCCAGAGGTTACCGCAAGTCCCTTCTCCGTTAAACTACATGGGTGTCTCTTCCAAGCTTTATGTCGCTGTCAGTTACCGTGACTCCATCCAGTTCATGAAAATGCCCAGCCATGTTGGGTGATAGTTGTGTGAACAATAAATATGTAATGTGATAAGGGATAGGGTGTGCTAGAGTTGTGAAAAATGCAAGAAAAGATATTTGATGCCGGCTGTAAACGCGGTGCTAAGACGTCATTGGCATAGCTACGTAGGTATTTTGACCTCTTTGTGAGACAAAACTGTGGATATAATTTGTTCAAATGAGACCCAGGTAAAACTAAAGGGCACTAGGCAACGACTACTCCAAATTAAAAAACTCTATCACAGTTCCACTTCTGGCATGATTTACAATGTCTTTCCATTGAATTCTCCCAACTGCCAGATAGTGCAGACTTCATTTCTTATGTAATGATGCTAGTAACAAAGGTAGCAAAGGAAAGGAGATTGTAATACGGTCCATTTTCCATCACTGCCCTCTGAACCTTTCTAACTTGATGTCCTTCTGGCTACCTTTCACTACCAAGTCCACAATGGCATCCTCCGTCGTTGGTTCAGTAACAGTGTATATAGAACCCTCGAAGCCATTGTACAAATAGATCTTGTTACCAGATGTGAAGTAGAACATGGTGTTGCCTGAATAAGTAGTTGTCCCAATTAGAGGCTCGGGATCAGTCAATCCTTGCTTTTTAATGGCCTGGGCTGAGGTGCCGTCAGGACCCCATTCCACATCACCACCCATGGCCTCGATATCCTCAGTCCAGCCGCGAGGAAGACCTCTCAGCCGCTGCATCCACAATAATTTGGGAGCCGATCTCCTGGTCAAAGGCCATGGACTCCTTATACTTGATCTTGTCATCTGAAGCCATCTTAACAGCCGAGGAAGAGCCTATGCTGGGTTAGCTGACATCCTGCAATGCCTTGATGCGGCCAGTCGGTCACAATCTAATCTGGACAGACTTACTTTTGTTGCATCGGGCATTTTCGCTGATTTCGCGGGGTAGGGAACAAAGGCTGTAGTGTTGAAGCTTTGTGAAGACGATGGTCTCGATGTCTTCAAGCTTATTATAATAATATCGGAGAGGATAGTGGGGTTATACATACAAACAGACATATATTTAGCATACATGAGAGAGATATTTGAACTTGTTCGTGTCAGGGGATACAGGAACTTGACGTTTGTTGTCATCGTCAAAAGTGGAAAAGACACTCTCGAAGAGATCAGGCTTGATAAAGATAAATTCGCCCTGAGCCTTCCTGATCTTCTCCATTTCTTCTTTGTCATCCCTGACAACATTCAGAATCTCAGAGACTGGGCTGACAACATTTCCCCTTGTTGTCAGGTTTTGGATGTCTCCTACAGTCGTCTTGACGGATAGAGTAGACCCCTGTTTGAGTGTGTTCCCAGTTCCAAGGGCATTTGGCTTAAGCTTGAGTTCATCCTCAGTGAAGGTGAGGAGGATCAACCACGGAACTTTATTGAGTTCGTCTTTTGGCGTGTTTTTATCATCCTTAGGACTACCACGTCTTTCCCATGGAAGATGCGGGTCACTCAAAACGACGTGAGGAAGAATTCGATGGTCATCAGAGTATCCAGGTGGCGGGTATGTAGAATACACCGAGTCCTCAGGAAGTGAGAACTAGGGTGCGTCAACGTAAAAGATTTGCTTAGAGACGAATTTGATGTCATTTTCTTCAAGATTTGGCGACTTGATTGTCTTAGTTGCTTTGATCAAATGTGCCGGACCCGCTTCCAGACCCGGAGCCCAGAAAGAATTGAGTTTCTCTTCACCAGGCTTGAGAACAGATGGAGGGTCCTCGTGAGATTCAGTGAGGCCGCCATTGAACTTGCTTGTAGCTACACTGCGACGAGCGTGGCGGAGAGTGAGATGGCGTGGTGAGTTGATAGCTTTGCTTCTTCCACTTGTGTAGATACCCATATTGAAGATTCTTTGGTAAAAATATGTTTAACTGCTGACGGGTCACAGAATTATTGCACGAAGGCTAAGAAAATGAAGATGGTTGAATCTCGAAGCCCAAAGCTCACGGCGTCTGACTACATGGGTGGGCTGACGGCTTGACCCTGTTCACATCAAGCCGACTCTTCAGACTCGGTTCGGATCTGTAGCTAATCAACATGGCCTAAGGGATTCATACTCATGCACTGGTACATCGAAGCAACATAACAGTATTAGTCCGAGAGGCCGTCAGAAACGACATGTGATTCAGTATTTCCCGTCACCTGTTAATATATGACACATAAGTGCAGAGGAGTTATCCTGTCTCCAGAAATCTGCCGTGTGATATAAATTACAATATCGACAATCTTTGCAGGCTGCGCTGGCCGTGATGGTGTCAAAACAATCCTTCGAGGTTGGTGGTTGCTATATGTATTTAATAGGTATAGATGTACGCATAAACGTCTAGAGTGGTATGCATACACCCCTCAAGTACCATCCCGTCATCATGATTAGTCCCTGCGGGATGCCGCGGCATATGAGGCATTTTTTAAAATCAGCTTATCAAAGTGCAGAAACGAATTTGTCTCGCATGGGACGGCCCGTGCTATAAACGCCTCCGATGCCAATTGGTTGGTTCAAAGCTCTTCTAGACACCAGCTGAATACCCAAAATGATAATTCTTACTTGTATGCCATGATCAGCGCGGGGTTCGCCAGCCGTGTCTTATTCTAGCTCTTGGAATGAGACGATCTTGACCTTGTTTCCACGTCAAAGTTACAATACGCTGAGCTGAATGTCCCAAAGCAGTCATGATATTCAGATCATGCAGGATTTTTAGTTAGCTTCACATGCATGTGAATACTCTGGAAGGAAAGCGTAATTTCAATGATATCATCAAGATTCACTCATGGTCAAAGGATAAATGGCGGCCAATTTGCAGCCTGTAAAGACTCCCCTGCCATAATAAACCCCCAGATTCATCACTCAACTTGGCACACTGCATCACATCGTCTCTCATTATACACTTTTATCACAGTCTCAAACATGCCCGGCATTGCTAGTATCTACACCAAAGATGGCGTTGAGGGCAAGAAGCTTCATATCTTCTACACAGCCACCAACAACCACCTCGCCTTTGAGTATCGTGATGAGGGTCATGTAAACGACACCCCCGAGCCTCTTGTCTCCAGCAATGAAGACATTCCTGGCATCATCCTTGACAACAGTCAGATCTCGAGCTCATACCTCATTGGCTCCCAGATTGTCACTGGCTTCACCAAGAAGAGGAAGGACGGTGCTACTATCGCTGAGAACGGTGGCATCGACTATGATGACAAATTCCACAGTGTCTCCGTTCTCAGTCCTGTGTATTTTTCGCTTGACAAGACAGAGAAAGATAACTTGACCATTGCGTCGTGCAACTCTGACTACGATGCTTGGGTCTATTATTTCAAGTAAGCCATGTCTCAGTAATATTTATCCGGTAGCCAATAGGCTAACTCTCGGACAGGGGAGTACCAGAGGATCGCTTTCTGGTTGAGACTCACATCAACTCGGGCGAGCAGAACGAGATCGATGACACCATCTCGATTGACCAGCATTCATCTCTCGCAGCTTACTACGATCCCGAGAATGATAGACGCTGCGTAATCATCCAATCTTCTTCCAACTCAACCTTCTACGAGTACGTCCCAGAAGGTGACGGTGATGGTAAGTGCAAACTATCGTTTAATTTGAAGCAAGCTAACCAATCACTCAGCTCAACACTTAAAGTACACTGATGATGCACAGGCTGGCACCACTATGGCTATTGTATATATCAATGGAACTGTCTACCTCTACTACACCAATCGTAGCCAGGAGATTCGCGTTGTGACCAAGCAGGTTGGCAATAGTTGGGGCAGTCCCCAAGAGGTCAAGGGAAGTCAGGTTGATCAAGCAAGCCAGTTGACTGTCGTTGCTAGTGAGAAGGGCAATAACCTGTTCTACGTGGCCAAGGGTCATCCCAAGTCCAAGATCAACCATGTCCTCCACAAGAGGTAGATGCTTTGGTGGAAGTTGGATGAACTCGCAGAGACCATTGTGGCTTTCTAGAACGGCGTTGGGAACTATCTTGCCATTGATTTCCATGTGTTGTGGCTCGTAGAAGTTGCTGATGCAGGGGTATAGAGGAGGTGGACCTTCTACCCTGGGCTGGGGATCAACGGCGAGAATGGCTTGGCCTAACTTGTCTATGATGTTGAGTTTGCGGAATCTGTGAGTATATTTTAATAAATAAATCCTTTTTCTTGTAGTTTAGGGAACATACCTCATC
>PVQA01001263.1:0-17204 GCA_002980515.1 Fusarium burgessii | reverse complement strand
AAAAGAAGACCCGGCACCCTCGCTGGAAGCCCTACAGCACGCTACAAGCTTGGAAGGAATGCATCTGCAACGCGATTTTCAACACATATGCTGCTGAAGGCGGCACAAGGAAGAGAAGTCGGTCAGGGAAGGAAGAAGACATCGAGGATATAGAGGCACGGCAAAATCACCTAAGAAGAGATATCAATCATGTCTATAGAGGCCCTTCTTCGCCCTGCCTAGCCTGCAAAGGCTGCCGGCAAGGGCGGCCTCGACCCTTCAAAAAAAGGAAGGAAAAAGGAGGTTATCTCCAACCGATATCAGGAAATGCACGAGGTCCGTATAGCCGATACGGCTGTAAAGTGTGTGATGTAGCGATTTGTAACAATGCGACCTGTTGGTACTTATATCACACGCCAATTTAGGTGCGGTTGAAGGTACCGATCGTCACAGTCATTTTGATTGGCGCCCGCACCCTGTCGGTACATATTTGAGGCCTTGTGCCACTCAAAGAGATACATCGTCATGGCTATCAATCAATGGAGGTCACTTTTGTCAAGGCAGTCAACTGATGGTGTTGGCCAGCATAACAATTCACGTCGGGTACAACAAATCTATCACACCGCGTCGGGATTTCGGTAGTTGACTTCCATTGGTCGCCTCGATGAGCAGGCGCATTATGGCAGTCACATATTTGATCAAGGGCACGATGGTACGCGGTGGCGTTTAAGCTACATAAAGCCTATCAATGATAAATCACACGAGGAACGAGAAATGGTAATCAAAGACCGGTGGTCGATTGCATAGGGCAGCTAACTAGCTTGCCGTGTAGTATACATCCCAACTGTAAAAAGCATGTTCCTCGTGAACGCCTTGATTATCCCCTAACCATGATATCCCTCGTGTCAAAGCAAAAAGTCGTTATCCTCCCAGATACCCATCAAGAGCTTAGTTGCGCTCGCCACGGAGGCGGCGGGCGAGCTGGATGTCCTTGGACTGGATGGTGACACGCTTGGCGTGAATGGCGCAGAGGTTGGTATCCTCGAAGAGAGAGACGAGGTAGGACTCGACGGACTCCTGGAGAGCACCGATAGCGGAAGACTGGAAGCGGAGATCAGACTTGAAGTCCTGGGCAATCTCACGGACCTGTTCGTCGACTGTTAGTATGTGCCAAGTGATGTGTATAGGCGGTGATGCTTACCAGACGCTGGAAGGGGAGCTTTCGGATGAGGAGCTCAGTCGACTTCTGGTATCGTCGAATCTCACGGAGAGCGACGGTACCGGGCTTGTAGCGGTGAGGCTTCTTGACACCACCGGTAGAGGGGGCAGACTTGCGGGCTGTTGGTAATGTTAGTGATGATTGTTCTTAATGGACAAAGACGTGTGTCGCGTCAAGTCGCGGTGAGACTTACCAGCCTTGGAAGCGAGCTGCTTGCGAGGGGCCTTGCCACCAGTGGACTTTCGGGCGGTCTGCTTAGTGCGAGCCATTGTTGATGATTGATGTGAAGATGGAAGAGTAGTTGTTGATGATGTGGTTGATGATTGTTGTTGATGGTTGTGGGGGTGGAAGGCTGAAGTGGGTGTGTGATGCAGAAGGAAAAGTCGAGAGAGGGAGCAGGCGGGGGGATTCCTTTATACCTGTGTGTACAGGCGGCGGCTGATCTGAGTGCAGTGGACCGTGCGCGCTGATTGGAGTGCGTTTTTTGCAATCACGCACCGAAAATGGAAAAATGGGTCTTGTTTATTCGCGCCAGCCTCTTTGGAAAAAATGCACGACTGAGAATTAAAAAAAACTGCACGCGTGCTGAATTTCTATTGGCTCCAAATTAATTACCTCCGCCCGCACACCTGTTGCCCCACGCACGCTTGTCACCCGTTTTCTGAATCTGATCTCTATTTGCCAGGCAGCCAATGGCGAAATTGATGCAAGGCCCGAGTTTTGGATGCGCATGAATTCAGGCACCCGATGACTGACACTGACTGACTGAGCTGAGGCGAAAATCGTCCCGGGGAAACAGTCCACTCTGGGGAACATATCGACATCCTATTACGGTCATTGTATTAGCCCATGCGGGTGTCTTGTGTAATACTGTGGTGTTTATTTTGGCTTATTGAATCTTGTCCGATTGTTGTGCTTGTTGGCTAAACTATGACTGTGACTTGTGTCTTTTCAGTTGTTGTATGTAATCCAATGCTTCTTTAGTAATCTGTGTGTATGGTGACGATTATTGCAAGTCATCTATCCTGGGGCTTGTGTGCTTATTTGTATGATTTAGCTTATTGTACTCGATCTCCTTGCTGTCTTCGTTTTCTAATTCTATAACATTTACAGTTTCGTGGTTGTCTGACTGTAGCAGTTGAGTAACACTTGTAGGACAAACGTTACAACATCGAGGTTTACTTTATTTTACAGAAGAATAAATCCACTCAACAAGGTTGTAATTTGCCACATACAACACATAATCAGTCGTAAGGATACAGAGATTCACTTTAAACTACATAGTAAACATTTCGACTGCTCCACCACTTTACAGTATATCCATATCACACATATCATCAGTGAAAGTCCCCATGCAGGAGAAAACTACCCTACATCGTGAAACTGGACGCCGATGGAATAATCTCGCATGACTGCAGGTGGCTTGAGTTTCATTGGCCGGGGAGCATGCTGCTGAGACCACCCCGCTTTCGAAAATCAACGCAAGCCGATTTTTTAATTCGTCAACACAAATTTTCGCGTCACTAGGCACTTACTCTCACAGATCGCGTCGGGCGACAGGGATCAAGATCACTGAGTGGGTCCAACCAACTGATCCCGAATTTGGCCCACTTGTACTTAAACTCTCCCACTCCCACACTTCATTGCTACATCTCATACTCGAACACTTTCACACCACGACTCTCTACATCAACAACACCACGCTATACACCAAGAGTGTATACCCCCATCACACAACCAAACGGCCAACTTCACATCTCTTATCACAATGACTGGACGTAAGTACCAAGCCTCCGCCGACATTCGCTCGATCTCCATTGACGCGTTATGGACGCGCGCCTCATGAAAACTCTCATGCTAACCCCATTTCCCAGGCGGCAAGGGCGGAAAGGGTCTCGGCAAGGGCGGTGCCAAGCGTCACCGAAAGATCTTGCGAGACAACATTCAGGGTATCACCAAGCCCGCTATCCGACGTCTCGCTCGTCGAGGTGGTGTCAAGCGTATCTCTGCCAGTAAGTCAAACCACCTAGCACCCGAGACCTAAACAAGTCTGACCTGTTACCAGTGATCTACGAGGAGACCCGTGGTGTCCTGAAGACCTTCCTCGAGGGCGTCATCCGTGATGCCGTTACCTACACCGAGCATGCCAAGCGCAAGACAGTCACATCTCTCGATGTCGTCTACGCCCTGAAGCGACAAGGCCGCACCCTCTACGGTTTCGGCGGTTAAGCGCGTTCTGTTTTACATGCTGTTACGAATCTTTGCGGTCGACTGCTTGCTGCGCAGGACCATGTAGGGTGTTTCATGACGACAAATGGGTCCGGTCTTGTTTTTGGGTGTTCTGTATCATAGGGAAATGGGGGATTACATTCGGGGATAATCGAGCATGCCAGTGAGGCAATATTGATCATCATACGTATCTGTTTGCGAGTGGGTGTGAATGTTCTGTAGTAGAATCCATAACTTTTAGCCGTACACACGCGTACTCATACGCGTCGATCGACACGCGCTCACTCGGCCGCGTCCCATATGATATTGATTTACGTGCCGGGTCCCTTATGCGGTCGAATATATCTATTGTATGCCACTGCGACGCGTAATGTGACTGACCAGGGCGAGGATAGACTTGTCACGAACACGCTCAACGAACTGTAGGCAAGATCATCAGTAGCTTGTTATATAGAAGTGTCGGCATCTGTATGGATATATCATTATCGTGTTCTGGCCAGGGAACTAACGCATCTTTTGCTGCGATTATTATCCCATGATCCCAAAGTCCGAATTGTTTAAAGTCAGTCGAGAACGCGTAGGTGAAGATGTGGCCAAGCTGGAGTCATCCGACCATTTTAATGAAGTATACACAATTCGTGTTCTGGGACAGTACAGATGTGTCCTATAGTATAGTGGTTCACCTTATGGAGGCAGGCTTCCTCCAATTCTCCATCATGCGTGACATCTCGGTGTCAATGTTCAAGCACTACATTTATGCCCACATCTGTAAAGCCTGGCTACAGAGTGTAAGCATAAACCAAGGTATGTGACAGTCAGACGCAAGGCGCATAAAAAAACCCAGCGTCGTATCATGTAGCATACAGAGAAACACCAAGATTAAACTAAACAGATGAAATCAAACCGCCGGCGTCGTCGCAAACTTGGCTCTCTGGTAATGACCTACCCTGTAGCATGATACCGGAAGACTGAGTTTGACGCTTGGAAGTAGTTGGTAATCGCTCTCTCGATAACTGCTGATGCACCACCTTCATGAATGAGTCACCTCACTGCGCGTCCATTGCGGTCATTGTGTTGGCCGCAAATATCCGCCTGGAGTCTCACTCGCATTGAGACGATACGAATGCGACATGGCTGGATGACTGAACAAATACGGGTTCTGGAACACTCGAAATTTCATCTTGTGATTATTGGCAACGGTACAGAAGGGTAATTGGTCGCTTTGAAACGCCGGTACATATTTTCAACACGTAGCTAGGAACGACAGATCTCGGCATGCATGTCAACTCGATAGATTGATATTCGGATTATTTTGTGCTCATGTCAATCGGCCGAAGATATCGGAACACGGAGCCTACGGGTGGCGAGACCCAAGGATCGTCGGGCCTGGAACACGTGTATGCTTGCTAAAATTAGAGACCGCACAGAAAACCCAGGGGTGAATCCCCCATGCCCATGCCAAGGTACAGAACAGACTGTTAGTATTCAAATGCACCCTCCCAGCAGCAAACAAATTGTTCTTACCGATCAACAATTAATCGCCCTGCTTTAGAAAAGTGCCTAGGTGGACGGGATTACAAATTGTTGAGAAGGCGGAAATGGTCGGAATACTCTGGAAACCCGATAGCGACGGAGATAATGGCTATAGCCCATTTTCGTAACCACACTCTCGGCAATTGGGGTTTGTCATTAAGCTAGGCATGGATGAGACCCCCCCACACGGACAAGCCGAACGGTAGAAGCTGGAATTTCGAGATCAGGTCTGTATGGTCAGTGAATGCATCGGACTTACATTACTGTAAAGAATACAGCATGGAAATTTGGAAGCATTATGGAACATGCGCCTTGTCCAATGAAACACCTTTTCCAGTCAGGCGGTACCAGCCAGGGTTGATAATGATGACCATAGAGAACGTGTATGTACATCTGCTTACAACCCCCTGCAACGTAACATAATATTATCTCGAGTTTTGTCACAGACGTCGCTTGATAATTCCCCAGCTTTGCTAATTGGCTACTGATCTAGTTGGCCGAAAACATCCCAGAGAGCTGAAGAGCCGGATGGCTGAGAACATGCCAATGCACAAATTGCATGGCATCTGCCACTGAAGGAAACAGGTTGGCATGCTCCTCCTACCCGAGTTCTGCATGGATGGGCGGCAAAAACCATCGGTAGTTGTTATAAGCCATCTTCAGTACTACATGTAAACAGATAGGCGTAGTAAGATCTCGGACTATAGAAGAGATGGATCGCCCGGTGCCGGCCTCAGCCGCCGCCGTTGCGGAGATACTTTTGCCGCCAGCCCTACGCGGCGGACCCAGCGGAGAACAGCACCTAATCCTAGGTAGGCTGTATAGACAGACTATGGCTAAATGTCAGAGCTGATATTAGCTGACATTTATTATGTTGCAGTAGATGTCTGTTATCGGACCGGGGAAGGGCGATGAAGATGAGCATGGCGTGCAACTCATAGTCATGAGCTTTTGCCGACGAGTCACACCCCCAGCAGAATGTTATGTACCTAGACTAGGGAGACTACATACCCAGCTAGATAGGTAGTTAGGGTGAATCAACGGGCCGTATGAGGTCCATTGACAATATACTGGTTCAAAGTGCCGAATTTTCATACCCTGAGCATTTGCGGATTTGTTGCCCACTCATGCATCCGTACCGCTGATAAAGAAAAGTCGTTTGTGACATCCGTATTGTATTATCAAAACGAGTCACACGCTCCTCTTAACATCCCGTAATGGGAAATGCCGCCCGAGTATCAGGGAATCACAGTGATTATCTAAGCTCCTTTGCCCGAGGAGTTAATCGTGTGCTGGAAAACCCGTTGTGCTGGGTCATGGAGGCAGCTCAGTCTCGCGGAGAAACAAAACACAGAAGGCTTCTAGAAACGGGTGGGACCAAGCGAGATCGATCTGGGCTGCTTAAAAATGCACTCTAATGTCGGAGCTTGTGGCTTAGTCTTCAATGCGCCACCCATTTGATTGGCTGGAGCACCAAGTCCGATAGAATCCGGCGGTTGGTAGCGGGTCGGTCAGGCCGAGAGGACTCTGTCACGAACAGTTTTGAGAAATGTGCATCCAATTAGATCTTTTCTTTCCATCAAATGTCGAGCTTTTCCCGAACAGCGAGATGCGACCAGGGTCGGTTCCTGTATCGCGCGAGTCTATATCCTTTGTTGGGACAGGATAAAGAAATTTTTTCTTGTTTTCATGCCTTTACCCTATTGAGCCGTATCCTCCGGATATGTGGTAACGCTCGAACAGGTGTTGTGTTTATTTCAAGGAGACAGACGCATGGTTAGTCACACCATTGGGCGTGTCATACGACGAATTTGCAAAAGATTTTTCTTAGCTTGCCCGATTTGAGTTCTAAATCTCTCCCGTACCAGTCAATAATTGGCAGCTAAGTCGAAATGTCGAATCGTGATGAATCAACATACGACGATACATCTCATGTGACCTTGACCAAGAGTCATCATGTGATTACAAGGTGGGGTAGAGATGCAAATAGAGTGTGGCGGAATCAGAAGGAGTGGCGTCGTAATCCAGATGACAAACCATGAGATGTGGCTGTGCGAAGGAGCCAGCTGTAGTCCTGGTCGAGCTCGGGCAGAAGATACGTATCGAAAGACAAAGGTGAGGGATCGGCGGGGGCCAGACTACGTCAGTGGAACCGTTCAAGAGGTCGAAAAAAACTTGAGCGTGCTGGGCCAGGCTAAGATTTTCCTGAGCAGCGTCAGAGATCCAAGGAATTGAGAGAGCCTATTGGGCACTGATTCTGATGGGCCCTAGCTGGCCTTGGCTCTTGAACCTGAACCTTGAACAAACCTAAACGCTACGTACCATTGCTTAATACGGGCATGCATCTCTGGATCCCCGGAGTGGAGTGGGCTTGTCCGTTGCGGGAGGCTTCGATGCTGGTTGGGACTCGGGAGGGACTCTCGGGGAGGCCCAATTAGTCAGTCAAAACCTCGCTATTCGGTTTTCTCGTCCCGCGAAGAGGGAGGGAGAGAGAGACCGGACTGATGGGGATATTTGAAATCAAGAGGAACAAATTATACGAGGCCGCAAGATATCGTCAGTGCACCATAGAGAGAAGCGAGCGGAAGCGCCCTGAAGCACCGAGAAGATCAGCAGCCAAATGGTCATATCGAATGGGTACCCCAGACATCATCAGCATCATCATCATCCATGATCAATCAGCCATCACTCATTCATCCACCAGGAAAGAACACTACATACGTAGTAATGCGATAACTGCCAATCCGCCGCTGACCTAGGAAAAACGAACAAAACGGCTCTGAGTCTGGCGTGACGAATTATCCACACCCCACGACATACTGTACATTAATTACTTCACAACCTGTCGAGGTTGCATACCACACGCACGCGGCACCCACCCTCATCGCATTGCCCAAGAGTCATCAAGCCCACACACACTTTTTCAGATACCGGGTTACATACCGCAACTCGACCTCTCTCACTCCCTGCTGCGGTACCTTATTCCAGGCCTGTATCCAGGCTTACGCTAGGTACCCAGCGATTCTTTCCAGATCCCGGCCTCGGTGCTGTCCTGTGCATCATTGAGTGGGCCCAGGGTCTTTTTTAGTCTCGGCCCGGTGGGGGTGCACCTAGTGACTATCTGACTGTAGCACTGTAGTGTACAGTTGGTACAGTACCTTATCCATCAGTCTTTTGGCTTCCATCACTCACACCTTCCTCCTACCTAAGGCTCATCTGAACGGTCCCTGCTTTCTTTAAAAAGCGACCATTCCCGCCTTTCGCCACTTTCTCCTAACTCTAAACAAAACCTCATCTTTTACAACATCACCATGTTATCGATCCCTCGACTACATCAACAGCAACTTCAACTTCAACAACAACTACAGCACCAGCACAACTCTTCCATCTCTCAGCAGCAGCAACAGCAGTATCCTTACGCTCAGAATTGTCATACTGAATACGACTCTGCCGCCTACTCTGACCTTCCTCGATCGAACTACGACGACGAGATCGCTGCTTTGAGTCAACACTTTCCTACCGACCTCATGCAGCCCGAAACTTGGGGAGCACTCGCCCAACAGACTCCCAGACTATCCCGTGGGACACACCAGCGCGAGTCTTCATTGTCCTCTCTGGGATCTTCAACAGCTGGGCCTGCCTCACCCTTCAACCACAACACGTCGAACCCACACATTGCAATCACCGACGCAAACGACCAGAGCAATTCCTCATATTATCACCTGGCCAAATCAATGGCTCCTTACTCAGGATATCAGACTTGCGGAGGCATGGAACAGAATGCTATGCCTGAGATGGCATATCCAATCACGCTGTCAGGTCCCAGTAGCAAGCCAAGAATGGATCGTGCTTTGATGCAAGCCCCCGACTTCTCCGGTGGCTCAACGCGTTCACACCCTACCTCAGTGGCGAGTTCTATCGCAGGTGACTCACCTGCTACTCCGACAGTTGGCGAAGCCGATATCGAAAGGAGACGAAAAGGTAACATCTCCGATGAAGGCAACCAGTTTAAGAACACAAGCTCACACTCTTATTTCCCAGGCTTTGCCAATGCCCCAAAGCTCGATAGAACCATGACAGACATTTATGCGGACGAGCTCTACAGCCCCAACTTTGCCATCACATCTACTCCTCCCTCGCAGACTCAGGTTTCTGTATCACCCACAAATGATGTCTTCAGTCAGCGACTCAATGCCGCCAACAACCAGCATTTAAGTGCAGCCCAATCGCCAGCTTCTAGCAACTCGCGAGACAGGTCGCCTTTCAGAACTGGCTCGCCGCTGGCTCCAACCCCTGCTCACGATTTTGGCACCCATGGGCTTCCACAGAATTTGCCATTCAACAGTGCCCAGCGCATGCGCGAGCAGAGCAAGGCTCACCAAGATGCTCAGCTCATGCGTCAACAGATGAGTATGAAGCAGGAACCCGAAACTCCCAAGACCATATCCCCGAAGGATGCTATTCTTGAGTTCAATGAGCCTGAGGGTGACAACAACTTCCCTTTGTTTCCTCAGAGTTCTTCTGGCTTCGACTTGGACCAGTTCCCCAAGTCCATGGTCAGCTCTCAAGAATCTATGCATGACGCTCACGGTCAAAACCACTTCAACTTCATGTCATCACATGCACCCAATGGAATTCCAGTACCTCAGCAATATCCATTTATCGCACACCCCCGACTGAATCACGAGACACCACCTCGCCTGAGCTCCGCTGGATCTAGCTCGAACGAGTCGCGAAATGCTACTCCCGCAACCCGCCCCAGCAGTACAGCTGCTGATGGTGGTACTTACACCTGCACATATCATGGCTGCACTTTGAGATTCGACACTCCAGCGCTACTTCAGAAACACAAACGGGAGGGCCACCGACAGACCCAAAACCTTGGCCCTACGCAGCCTCGCAACATGGGTATGACGTCTACACTGTTGAACACTCAGGCTGGACCTCATCGTTGCGACCGGATCAATCCAAGCACCGGCAAACCCTGCAACACCGTCTTCTCCAGGCCTTATGATCTCACTCGTCATGAAGATACTATCCACAACGCCCGCAAGCAAAAGGTGCGATGTGATCTTTGCACCGAGGAGAAGACATTCAGTCGTGCAGATGCTCTAACGAGGCACTACCGGGTGTGCCATCCGGATGTGGAACTCCCAGGCAAGCACCGCCGACGAGCTGGTGCTTGAGCAGCACCCTGCAGTGTGTGGCATGGCTTGCAAGGCCTGCCAGAAGAGCATATTCGCTCGGAGACAAGACTCCTACCGGTTCGAACCCCTGATGACCGGTTGATGTCACCCCACGATTGGCGGAGGAAGAGCCCCGTTACTCACAAAGGTGATGGATGCTTCATGACGTGGAACGCCGTCAAAACAAGGCTTGGCGGTTGTGGATCGATCACCGCAAGGCTTCAATCCGCTTGAATCGGGTTGGCTGATAAAGTGCCAAATCGATAGCGCCCTGGGCCCTAGTGCGGGCAGGTGGGTCTCAGGGTCCCCTCCTGCAGGAAGGGTCTTTTCCAACCAACCTGCCTACGTCATGAGTTACCCACCTATTACGGTTGTGACATCACAGGGCTCCACCCGACTCTCGGTCATCCACCAGTATCCCTCCCCGATACTCCCTGATGATGACATGGCGTCCGTCATGGATAGCGCACTGTCATCCATTGTACATTACCCTGATTCCAGTTATTTCGATTGTTTGGCACCCTACCTACGCCCTTATGCGACTTGTATAGTACGAATCACATCATATCAACCAAAAAACCACTATTGATGGTACCAAGCGAATTATTCTGAATTTAGGTCGTCTGGCCGGCCAGAGCGAGCTACCTTGTCTCTATTATGGAAAAGATTGGATTGGAAAGGAAAATGGTCTAGACAAAAAAACAGGAGTGTTCGGGGTTTGTTTATTACAGCGTTTGTATTTCGATGATGGTTTCATGATGCTTTTATCCCTTTGTTTTGGTTTAATGTACCCCATTTGGGCAGATGATACCTAAGATGCAACTTTGTGCGGAATTGGAATTTGAATCGCGTCTGCTAGTTTAAGTGGTTTCGGTTTCGTTTCTTTCAACGTCATGATGCCTGATGACTGCATTGACACGAATGACCAATAGCAGTTCAGCCGTTGAAAATGGCTGGAAAACACAGCGTGGGTTTATTTTTGGAGACAAGCGACAACTATAGATGATGATGATGTATGGTATGACATGATGCAAAATACTATTATGGATGATTGATATGCAATTCTTGTTCAAAGTGCCACTGATAGCTTTAAGGTGATGCACATTGATGATGCAAGTAATAGGAGCTACAGCGGCAAGCCACCCACTCACTGATTCTAGCAAGCGAGCGACCTCAGATGTTCACAATTAGTTGACACTAACACTGCAGATCTGACCCTTGAAATCGATCATAAGTGTGTACTGATGATGGAATTAACCGGACATGCGATTGAATCTACTGCCGATCAATATCAAGCTCCCGTTCCGCTACGCCCTTGTAAAGAAACCGAAACACTATCCATGCATAGAGAGCACTACCTCTGACGTCGTTGCAATTCTCACATCGTAGTACTGGGTCACTATCGGTCTCACCATACTCGGCAGCATCCAATCTCGAGTATCGCATTGATGGATAATACTAATATGATTCAGTCAGTGTGTGCATAGCAAATCATCAGGCGATTCATGTGCTGCTATTGTGCTTCTATGGTCCTGCAGTCTACGATTAGACATCGTTCTGAGATCTCCCTCGGTCTGGAGTGTAATTTCGTCACAAATCCAACGTAGATGACCCCACAATTGACGCAATTCTTAATTTAGAGTCCCCCGTCGGTGGAGGGCATAGAATGTGTCTCTGCGGCACGGCATTAAGTGTAGTAGTAGTAGTCTGAATAACGTCACAGCTTGGGGACTTTATTTTCCAGCTTTACCAGAAGCAGCAATCTCTGACCGTACGACGTAGTAATGAACAACATTCCCTTTGTGAATAGTATCGCATCCTTTTCTCAACTCAACTTTATCTAACTAACCTATCCTGTTCCCGATTTCCCCACCAACGCCATAGTTTTCTTGCACGTTATATTTGAGCGCCCCAGTAAGCAGAGACCAAGTGGCCGGCATCGCAGGAGCTCATAAGCTGTGCCAAATTACGTCGCCGTTGTTAAATCCGAGCACGGCCTTCACAGACCGAGGACGGCTGCGCGGGCATCCTTGTATAGGGGTGTGATTCCTGTCCATAGTTCAAACTGGGAATTTGCAAATTAGCTGGGTGAACTTCTGTACTAGATCATGACAAGGACTTACCTGATACCACCCCTGAGAAGCAAGCACCTCCAGCCCAGGAATTGTGGTCCAGTTACCAGCATCTTCTGCCAACTGCATCATCGGGGTATGGCTGGGCTTGTACGCCATCTCGAGGAGGACTCGGCGCTCTTCGTTCAAAGCTGGCCGGCTGAGTACGACAGCCACGAGCTCCCGCAGATCTGGGTCAATGGGCCGATCGGCGGGAATAGTGCTGACAACGACCTTTACGTTGGCTGAAACCTTGTCTATGTCTGAAGGCTGGCTCAGGCCTTGCAGATTATAATCACTGGGGAAATCGGCTGCAATTGCATCGGCCTTGGCCTGGTTACGAGCGGCAATGTAGATTGGACTGAATCCCAGAGAGTGCAGCGCGAAGACGGCAGCTCGCGTAGTCCCGCCGGAGCCCACAACCATTGCCGCTCCCGTGGCATCTGAATCTGCCTGTCCCTCAATACCAGCATCGCGAAGAGCGTGAACCATGCCCCTCCAGTCCGTGTTATCTCCCAACAGTCGTCGGTGACCATTCGCATCGGGCTTACCTAGGGGAACCACGGTGTTGACAGCTCCAATAGCCCGAGCGGCATCAGAGAGCTCGTCGACCTGACTCATGATATCCAACTTGAGAGGGATGGTGACCGAGGCGCCTCCAAAATCAGAAGATCTGAGGACTTCACGAACGTCTTCAATTTTATCTGTCTCAAGACGATGATACTGATGAGGCAGACCAGTCTGCTCGAATAGGGTATTATGAAGAGCAGGCGAGCGCGATGCTGAGATTGGCTTCCCAAACAGATAGAAACTGTACGGGTCCAGATCCCCTAGTAACGCCAGAGCACGGCGTATCTCAGCCGCGGACATCTGGCCTGGTGCAGCCTTGAAGGGTAGAGCAGGATGAGACACGGGTGTCAAGAACCGGTTCAGTACGCGGCTTAACTTGCCAGCTTTGCCCATGTTCATAACAATCATGGGTGTCTTCTGCGCTTCCTGCATCCTGGCTTTGAACTTGGCAAGGTCGAAGTTGTCCTCAGTAGTGCGAGCAATACCAACCAACTTGATTATATCACCATACTGAAGGGCGCGGTTGTAGTACTGAATCCACGATGCGTTCTTCCACGACATAGTACCCTTGGGGTCATGGTGCGAAGCAATTATGCGCGAATATCCGCGAGACTCCGTTACAGTCTGTATGATGTCATCGGGAAGGGTCATTTCGACATCGACATACTCCAGACCCATTCGCAAAGCCAAGCGGTAAAGTTCGAGACCTTCTTCGTAGGCGTTGTCGGGGAATTTACCGCCCTGAGACTCGGTCCTTAATGTGAAAACGATGGGCATTTTCGCTGATGCGCGGAGAGTCGAGATCTGGCGAGTAACAGAGTCAATGGAACGATCTTGGAGCAGGTCAACCCTCAGCTCAACTGCGTCTGAGCCAACCACAACCTCTGGCACCAGGTCAATAGCCTCGTTCACGTCAGGCACAGTCAAAGACACAAAGAAGCTATGATCTTTGCCTAAAACATCCTTGAAATGAGAGTTCCGGCCGGCAATAGAGTGCACGAATTGCTGGAAGTCGCAGGGAATCTCTGCTTTGGAGCCAGACGATTCCGAATGCGGACTGTAGTAAAGGTGCGTACTGCACTCATTGTAGAAGTCCTTGCGGCGCAAATAAACCTGCCGAATCTCACTGGTGTAGGCTGGTCGGGTTTTATCGCGGTTGAGATATTCAACCACTTGGTCGGTGTCGCGGTGGACTAACAAGACATGGCCACCATTTTTGCCGTAGCTTTTGAGTATCTCTCTAGCCTCTGGAGTCTCGACTAGCCCACCGCCACAAGAGAAGATATGGCCAGTCTTGTTGTTTTCCATGACATCCTGCAGAAGTGCCAGTTCATCCGCACGGAAACCCTCCCATCCACGGTCACCCCTGATCATTTCTGGAATCGTGCGCCCAGCCCGTCTCTCCAGCTCCTGATCCAGGTCGATGAACTTCCAGCCAAGAAGCTTGGCCATCCAGTTACCAGCGGTCGTTTTGCCGGCGCCTCGCATTCCAATTATGAAAACTGAGCGTTCCAAAACCGCTTCTTGATTATCATGGTCATCGCCATCAACATCTGGCTCCTCACCGACCATGTCAACCTTGAAAGCTTGAGAAAGAATATCCCACCACCCAGGCCAAGTCTTTCCGACACATTCCCTCTCAGTGATGACTACAGGGCCAGGCGAGGCAACTGCCAGAACGCTAAAGCTCATCGCGACACGATGGTCGTCATAGCAATGGATGCCAACCTCGGGCGTCGAGACACGACCATCTTGGCCCTTTCCGAGCACTTCAATGCCATCCTCAAGTTCGTTACATTGCACACCAAATTTCGCAAGCTGGTCCTTCATAGCAGCTATCCGGTTACATTCTTTGACGCGCTGGTTAGCAATGCCTGTGATCCGAGTGGTTCCCGAAGCAACAGCAGCCAAGACTGATGCAGTGAGGAATGCGTCGGTCATGGGCTCCATATCAACGTGAGTAAGGCCTTTCAGCTGACCAGGGGCAGGACCAGTGACAGTTGTGGAGTAGTCAGACTGCTCAACATGACAGCCCATAGGCTGTAAGACATCAACAGCGAAGCGGGCATCTCCCTGCAGAGACTTTGAACCAATATTGGGAATTGTGCACTTGGTACCAGTGATGGCCGCAACTGCCAACGGATAAGTCGCAGAACTCGCGTCACTCTCTATGGTGTACTCCTGAGGGTTCTTATAGATACCCTGAGGAATATGATAGGTGTTTGGCTCATCGGAAGACACCTTGACGTCAATGCCGAAAGACGCCATCATCGTAATAGTCATATCGATGTAGGGCTGGGAGATGGGCTTGCCTCCAACTAGACGCAGCGTCACAGGGTTCTTTGCGTAAGGAGCGGCCATGAGAATTGAGGAAACGTATTGCGATGAAATGGTCGCAGCAAGCTCGATGTTGCCGCCCTTGAATCCACCAGCGGCATCAATTCGTAAGGGCAGACTGTTCTCCTTGCCGAGATACTCAATCTCAACGCCGTTTGAGCGCAAGGCATCGACCAGTGCGCCGATCGGACGGACTTTCATCCTTGCATTACCAGTTAGGACATTGGTACGACAATCTTGACTGGGGGAGGCAAGGGCCACAACAGTCGTCAGGAAACGCGATGCTGTACCTGCATTTCCTAAGTAGAGAGGGTCTTTGCTTGCATGCAGATTACCCCCCTTGCCTTCAACAACTAGGACCTCCCCAGCCTCTTGCCAGGAGTAGGATGCACCGCCAAGTTGATGGATGGCCGAAAGCATGTACTCGGTATCATCCGAATGGAGGAGGTTCTTGATACGGCAAGTTCCTGTGCCAAGGGCGGCTAGGATGAGAGCCCGATTGGAGATACTTTTTGAGCCTGGAGGAGCCACTGTGACATCCAGATCTTTAGGAACACCAGGCGTGACTCGAATGGATGACGACAAGATGGTCTGGATTATCTTGTCTTCCACGACGCTGGCGCGTGGCTCGTGACACTTGCCAATGGCCGACAGCAGCACAATCTTCTTCTTCTTTCCATCGTTCTTTTTGTCAACACCCATCTTTTCAAGGAGAACATCGATAGGGCACTTCTTCCCAGCTGTCAGCTTGATTACGCGCTTGTCATGAAGTGAGGTTGGGAGGTCGTAGCTGGCGATGCACTTGACTAATCTGGCAACTGCACCAGGACGCAAAACACCAAGGAAACGAGCGAGCTCTGCTTCCTTGACCATGCCAATAGCCACGGCTTCGCCATGGAGGAGTTGTGGCGTCAAGATAGCCTCGAATGCGTGACCAATGGAGTGACCGAAATTGAGAAGATTGCGAAGACCGCCCTCTCGCTCATCACTCGACACGACTTCTGCTTTGACGCCCGCCGAGCCGATGACAATGCGCTTCAACACATCTCGGATGGGGTTCAAGCGGCTTTCGCCTTTGGATCGAACACATTCAAGAATGCGAGCGGCCGATTCCTCGAGAACAGTGAACTCGGTTTCATTCCAAATCGCAGCGGTTTTGACAACTTCAGCCATGCCATTGATGAACTCGCGGACCGGCAACGTCTCGAGGAAAGCCAAGTCGATATAAATGCGCTTCGGCTGCCAGAAAGCACCGACAAGATTCTTGCCCATTGGGGTGTCAATGGCAGTCTTTCCACCAATGGATGAGTCAACCATAGCTAGCAACGTGGTGGGTACTTGGACGAAGCGGACACCGCGCATGAAGGTAGCTGCAACATAGCCGATCATGTCTCCCATGACACCTCCACCAAGAGCTATAATGACCGTATCGCGAGTGCATTGCTGGGAGAGCATCCAGTCCTCAATTTCAGCCTTTGTCTCGCGGCTCTTGGAGGCCTCTCCTGGCGGGATGGTGTATGTGAGAAGCCGAGTGGCTATTCCATGGGAAGCGGCTTCAAAGCGTGATTGAAAGGCAGGCACATATGTGTCGAAAAGATTGGTATCTGTGATGAGGACGTAGGTCGAGGTAGGGGTGTTCTGGAGGAGGTCGTCAATGACAAAGTTAAGCCAAAGGCCATGGTCAACAATGATGTTGGGCTCGCCTAGAATTGAGATCCGCGTAGGACCATGCTTCTCGGCTTGAGCCATGGTTCCAGCAGGCCTTATGATAACCCAAGACTTGCTTACTTCTTGCTCACGATGATTCAATTGAAGTCAGGTTGGGAGTTATTCGTTGAGTGTGGATTGGCGGGGCAGGGATCTAGTTGCGGTGTCCTGTGAGTAAAATTTGGAGGGGTCTGCCCGATTACGGACCAAGCTCTGACTCTATGATGAGAAGCCCAGCCACCGTAGTGATTCCCCACATCACCATGCAGGAAATGGAATCTGTTGAACCGGATATATACCGAAATACCTAGAAGGTCACTAACTAAGTGGCAT
>PVQA01001260.1:0-69815 GCA_002980515.1 Fusarium burgessii | reverse complement strand
TTATACCACAATGCCTGACCAATTACTACAGCATAATTGCTGATAAAAAAAAACCTAGATTATGACTCTTTTGACTCCCTTGAAGGAGCATAAGATGCCTCCAATTCCTCGGCCAAGACAATCCAACTCAATACCACAAAAACCAAGGAAACCAAGATGGCTGCACCAAGAAGAAAGGTTTTCTCTACAGCTGATATCGACACAGAAGAGGTCAACAAATATGTAAACAAATTCCCCATTGATCTGGGGACCATCAGGCCTTATAAACAGTGCCTGCAGCGAGGAAGCCTAGATCTCAACAACACATTCACACCAACAAGCGATCTTATCGTCAACCGACAGTATGATCAGCTTAGCGAAAACCTCCTTTTCTACCTCATTATCCTAAGCTGCAATACCCTCCTTTACGCAGCTAAAGAGCTTAAAATACCTCTAAAGGTCTGCAAATTCATTAGGCAGGAAAGAAAAGCATTGGAGGCCCTATAGAAAGAAGCCCACTAAGATCAACTGCATCAGAGAAAATCCAGATTAGATCAAGTCCCTGATCGACCTGTGGGTTACAGTTCATCTGAGAGAATAACATATACGGAGGCTGCAGGGAAAACTCTAACGAGTTAGCAGTATAAGTCAATCGAAAGGTTCGTCAACAGAGCATATTTAGCTCGTTGTCCTGAAAGAAAAGGCTAATCTGACGAAGGTTTCTAGATGACGCATATATCGGGGTCATGTGCGCTGCGAGGGAAAGTTGGACTGGAGAAGGTTGGAGGAATCAGAAGGTCGTGGCGGTATTGAGTTTATGAGTCAGTAATAAGGTTAGAAAATACACTTCTGGTTTAACACAATGCCTGGGCCGATACGTTGACTATTGTGCGCAGTTCACTACTCTAACCAAATGGGCTTCCATGGGAGGTATCATGACCTCTTCGCCCAGTCTTCCGAGTGCGACGTCAAATTTAACGGAGAATGAAGGTAGCACAGTTACGAATGAAGCGAGTATCACTGGCAAAAGAGAACAACAGCCAAAGGCATCATCAGGCGCCACAACCAACAGTCAGTATGAACAACCTCGACTTCGTTCGTAAAGCTCATAGAGTTGTAGCTGTCCCGCAAACCACAACTGAGGTCGCTCAATCTGAGGATTCAGCCAGTTCTACAAATGTCCCACAGAAGGACAGTAAGTCAAAGGAACTTGATTCATTTGAGAACCATACTGATAGTATAATTAAGGCTCGAGTTCCAGTAAAGCCTGGATCGCTGGAGCTGTTGTCCCTTCTGTACTCTTTCTTACCCTGATTGTTGCATTTGCAATCTGGTGGTGCAGACGACGCAATAGGAGAAAATCGACTCCAGAAAACCATCCTGGGAATGACATCGTGGGAGCGACAGGTTTCGATAAACCGGAACTTGACTCCAAGGATATTTCGCGGCCGAGTAATAAGGAAGAGGGTGCAACAAACACCTATACGGCTGCGCCCGATACCATTGTATCACCGGTATATACTGAGGTACCGGCAAATGAGGTGTTGAGGACTAATCACTTGAGCTCCCCTATGAGTGGAGCAGAGCTTGAAGGTGAGATGAGAGGCGTCATAGGTTCAAGTCCTTACCATGTACCGTACTACGAGCTTGCAGCTAATGAGATAGCGGTGCATGAATTACCTGCTAAGAAGTAGCTTTTACAAGACTGAAATTATTTTACAGATGAATTGCCCTTTTGCTAAGATATTCAGTGCAATGTATAATTAGTTTGGGGTTAATCTTAGCTGACATTGAAAGCTTTGTATATAGACTATAGGGGAATGATTGTAAGCATGACGGATATTACGACAGAGTTTAACACTCAAAAAGCTTGAGCTACATGAATCTCTTGATTTCCAAAGGTGATCTCCATTTCAAGTTTGTCCTAGTCCGTCGGACAAGTTGCTTTCATCCCGGTCTCACGATGCACTGATGTAACAATCCATCAACTACAATAGGCAGGTCAACCATTGCATGCTACAAGACTGAAATTAAATTCTGGTGGCTGTTTCCGTCATCGTTGACGCGATTCCTTTCGATTAGGTGACTTGCGCGTTTCTGTTCCAAACAGGCAATTTTAGATGAAAACATTTACTCAGCCACTCAAGTAAATTAAAGGATTCCTCTCTGTGGCTAAAATTAGAAATATATCTACCCGATTTGAACAACCGATCTACCAGCCGACTTATATGTCGCAATTTGATCTTTTCTGAGGTGATGACACACATCAAGATGTTGAAGCACGAAATGAGGCCAAGAAACAGTGCATCCTTCCAGCAAACCGGCTCAGGAAAGAAAAACAGTCGCTACCTCGAAATTCGAATGAGGGACTCTCTCCTATGTAGAAGTCCCTTGCCCGTAAATACTCAAACAATGACAACTCAGGAACTGTAAGTTGACCGGCTAGGGATGAGTTACGAATTGTAGAGATCCAACTGATTATACTTGTAGCAACGTTGACGTACTCGTCATTGGTGCTGGCCCAACTGGCCTCGGTGCAGCCAAGCGTCTTTAGCATCTGGTAAAAGCTCCCATTAACATCAAAGAAGCTTCACAACTAATACTATGAAAGAACATCGTCGACTGGCTCATCGTTGACTCCAATGAGAAACCGGGTGGTCTTGCATCAACCGACATAACCCCTGAAGGATTCGTAAGGCACCCCCGAAACAAAGCTGGAAACAGCATACTTACTCATCTAGCTCTTTGATGTCGGTGGCCATGTCATCTTCTCTCACTACAAGTACTTCGACGACGTCACCAACGAAGCACTTCCCAAGCCAGACGACTGGTATGAGCACCAGCGCATTTCCTACGTCCGCTACCAAGGTCTTTGGGTTCCATATCCCTTCCAGAACAACATCGCTTTGCTCCCCAAAGAAGAGCAAGCTCGTTGTCTTGGAGACCTCATTGACGCAGCTATTCAGGCCCGCGTACGCTCTCCATCCGACAAACCAGCCAATTTTGACGAGTGGAACATTCGCAACGTCGGTGAGAGACTGAACGAGATTCTCATGCGTCCTTATAACTTCAAAGTCTGGGCTATCCCCACAACCAAGGTATGTATTCATAGTGTGTTTCAGATCGTAGTTAACTCGTATAGATGAACTCTACTTGGGTTGGGGAGCGTGTTGCCGCTCCTAATGTTAAGCTTGTCACCACTAACGCTATCCTCGGCAAGGCAGCTGGTGGATGGGGCCCGAACGCTACATTCCGCTTCCCTGCTCGTGGTGGAACGGGAGGGATCTGGACTGCAGTTGCAGATACTTTGGACCAGAGCAAAACTCGATTTGGTAAACATGGGGCTGTTACTAAGGTTGACGCTGATGCTAAGACTGCTTATCTGAAAGATGGTACATAGTCCTCCTTCGAGCATAGAGATTTCCGCTGGCATTATTTTATCAGGCACGATTATCATGGTGCACTCATCTCAACTATGGCAGTTGATCAACTTGCCGAGTCCATGGGAGACGTAAAGCTTCAGCAGTCGCTCAAGCCGTTGTATTATCCTCCACCAATGTGATTGGCGTCGGCATTCGTGGGAAACGGCCCGAACGTATTGGTGACAAGTGCTGGGTAAGTTCTTATGGGAATCCCTTGATATCTACATGCTCACAGGGTCACAGCTCTATTTCCCTGAAGAAAACGCCCCTTTCTATCGAGCAACCATTTTCTCCAACTACTCGCCCTATAATCAACCCAGCAAAGATGTCAAACTCGCCACTAAGCAGCTTGCAAACGGTGACAAGCCGGCTTCACCAGAACCTGCTTCTGGTCCATATTGGTCAATCATGCTTGAAGTCTCTGAGTCCACCTACAAGCCTGTAAACCAGGCCACTTTGCTGGAAGAGAGTATTCAAGGTCTGATCAACACGGACTTACTCAAGCCGGACTATCAAATCGTGAGCACCTACCTCCGTCGCTTCCATCATGGATATCCAACCCCCACTCTTGAACGAGACGCTGCGCTTTCTGAAGCCTTGCCCTATCTGTATGACAAGGATATCTTGTCCCGAGGCCGTTTTGGAGCTTGGAAGTATGAGGTTGGCAATCAGGACCATAGGCAAGCCCCTCATAACCCTCGAGATTTGAGATTTCGTGAGCTAATAGTTTGCGCTACAGTTTCATGCAAGGTGTAGAAGCTGTGGATAATATTATCTCTGGCGGTCTGGAACTTACACTTTCGAACCCCGATTTTGTCAACTCTCGTAAAAACACTGAACGTCGTCTTACTGGTATCAAAGGTGCCCGTAAATAGAGCCCATGGTGAAATATATAGGCTAGCCGCCTACAGAAGGTGTTCTATTTAGTTTCAAAACCCTACTTCGGCTCTTTGGAGCGGGGGCCTGTATTATTCGTATTATTCCGTCCCTCAGTATGTAATTCGTGGATAAAAAAGAGGTAGCGATTATCTATTACTCCAACTCCAGTTTGTTCTAGGTTGTTGTTAGAACGTTTCATCGACTTCGGCGAACAAACTTGTATCCTAGACCTTGATTAGCCATTCATTATACGCCCAACTTAACCTCGGCACTCAATCGTCTCGTCTAATTTTCTCCGAGAAGCATAGCTAAAATTAAATCAAACCCCTTGTTTTTCCGTCTATCATGGTAGAATCCGTTTTAGTGGTGACATAGCATGAAGATCACCTCGTATGGCATTTGTGCCAAGCATAACCCCTGAACGTCCGTGAGCGCGATCTAGCGCCTCGCCTCGGCTTCACTATGGGTCTCATGAATAGGAATCTCGTAAAGAGACAGACTGGAGAAATATTGCAACAAAGATAAAAGCTCGCATCTCCCATGTATTTAATTCCAATATCTTAGTACTATCTCCATTCGCTCGAATTCATTCGCTATATACCAAAACTTTACTGTCGTTTCCGACCGGTTCAAAATGAAATTCACTTCTCTCCTTGCCCTGGCTGGCGCCATCGCCCCAGCTGTCGCTGCTCCTACCAAGGCTGAAAAGACCTGCTCGAATCCCGCAAAGAGAATCGAGTGGCGCCAGTTGGATCCTGCTGATCAGCAGGGCTATATCGACGCTGTTCTGTGCCTCAAGACCAAGCCTTCACGCATGGGTCTCAAGTCGAGTCTTTACGATGACTTCCCTCATTTGCACTTCAAGCTCAACAGTTGGAGTAGGTCTATCTTCGATTACTGATTGAGTGGTTTTGCTAATATGATAATGTAGTCCATGGTGGTTCTCCTTTTCTCCCTTGGCACAGATACTTTGGTGTAGTCTATGAGCGAGCTCTTCGTGACTGCGGCTATAAAGGTCCTTATACGTGAGTACCCTAGTAATCCATACCACTCCACATCTGACTCGGACCTTTAGCTACTGGGACTGGACCAAGGACACAGAAGGCCTTCGTCTCTCCCCCGTCATGGCATCCAAGAATGGATTCGGTGGCAACGGAAACCCTGACAAGACCGAAACAACTGCTGCCGGAAGCACACTCAATTGCGTAACCGACGGTCCGTTTGCGAAACTTCGACCAGAATACCTCGAGATCAGTCCCAAGAATCTTAC
Organism: Fusarium burgessii; assembly: GCA_002980515.1. Classification (NCBI taxonomy): domain Eukaryota; kingdom Fungi; phylum Ascomycota; class Sordariomycetes; order Hypocreales; family Nectriaceae; genus Fusarium; species Fusarium burgessii. The sequence continues at coordinate 64,265 of PVQA01001260.1, read as the reverse complement.
CGATGGCGGTCATTGTCTCTATCGCAACTTGCCTGAAGTCGAAGAGCCCGAGGCATTTGCTACCATGGCCAAGATTTTCGGTCCTGAAGGTATCGAAGAAGCTCAAGCCTATGATAATTGGAGCGAGTACGCCTGGAATCTGGAGGGAGGTCCTCATGGTTCTATCCACGCTTGTCTGGGTGGAGAGATGAACCCCACTACTTCTCCCAACGGTTAGTAGTCCCCCTTGAATGCTTATGTCTCACTATTAACAAGTAACAGAACCTCTTTTCTTCCTGCATCATGCTCAGATCGATCGTATCTGGTGGCTTTGGCAGAAGGAGAACTCCACCAGATTTACCGAGTACAATGGCAAGTTTCAGAACATGAACCAGACTGAGCCCATGGAAGTCAGCTTGGATGATGTCTTGATGATGGGAGGTATTGACGACGATGTCACTGTCCGAGATGTCATGGATCCTACCAAGGGTGTGTTGTGCTACACCTACTGAGGGTACAACAATTGGTGAGTAGTAAGGGATCTGAAAATGGTTTCAAATCACTCTTGGATTGTTACGTTCATCTCCAACTCAGTGGCGATGCATTGAACAAAGTAGTATCTCTGGGAGATCACTGTTGTTGAATTATTTTCATATCTCTGGAAGACTCATATAGGCTAGATTATGTAGAACACGAAATGAATCTATTCCGGCATAATCAGGCATTATACCAAGATCTTCGAAAAACGCTCTCCCTTCTGTTTTCAGATACTGGACTTAGCACTTGCCTGTCAAACATGAACGAAAAGCTTCAACATCCAGGTGACCAATGCCACTATCTGCACATCGGCTTGGCAATAAGAACCACCAAGTGTCTACTCTTGAAAGGCACTCAGAGTGCAATCGTGCTTGTTGAGTCATTGTATGTTCTCAGAGATTTTGACAACTAGTGACGAAGAAGAACTGAAACCACGCCAAGCTAGCATCCTAGCAAAGAAATAACTCCCTTGAATGATTTCCATGATCGTATTAGTCTGTACCAAACCATTTGTGTTCTATCCAATCACAGATCAACTTCTTTAGCTATACGAAGAGTACCAAAAGAACCTGGTTTAGATCTCGCACGTGCTCCAGATAAATCGTATTCACAGTCCTTGTGGTTCTTAACACGCCTTAATTAAAAAGCCAAGGGCGATCAGTACCTTGAGGCTGTCATAGATAAATGAAAAAGGCTGAGAGATCTACGTATATATGGACATATTTAAAAACCTTGTATATCTTCCAATTAATCCTTAATCTAAATTTATCCCTTGCCTGTTGGGTCCGGGTCAATATTTAAGGACTAACGAGACTAAGATCTGCTGGCCTTTAATTATAAGGTTATGATATTTTCCGATGCTAAACCTTGTACACTAGAGTCGGCTTTTCATAAAGGAGAATGAGTAACTTCATTGGGGCTGTAACAAGGTATAGTTTATCTTTCATAGATCCTCCGGCTTTATGTGGTCCCTTACGCTTGGAATGAGTAGACATGTAGAAGAGAATAAACACGAGGCTGAATGGACAAGGCAGCCCTTTGAGGATGCTAATCTCGGGACCTCGGGATAAGAATTCCCGTTTCAGATTTTGTACCAAAAACTAATAAGCGAACTTATACGAGGGCCAACTTGAAACGCACTAACTTGGGCTTTTTCATGCACCTCAGTTACGGAGATCATTCCTGGTATTTATAGAAGCACTGGTCTTCGATGGCACTTGAGAGTAAAGGCGCTACTATGATGTTTCTCTAGTCATTTAGGTATCCGAATTAATGAAGTGCTGTAGATCCTGCTTAACTCGTAATTAGTGTATTATTTATATAAATATGTATATATATCTCTAAGACATGATCTGCCCCATTGTGGAACTACTGCATGAGAACTCCGAACTTTTGGACGGATTGTCTTGCCAGAGGCGCATGGAAAAGGCTCCCAAAAACAAGCTATAGGCAAGCGATTCCGACTTCTTTTCTCATCCCTTGAACGCATTTCCTTTCCTCGATGCAAGTCTTTGATTCTCTCTCGAATTCAAAGTCTCAGCTATCCAGATCCCGAACGCTCGGGACGCTCTTGTACTCAAAGTTGATATCGTTATGAAGTTCAAAGTCCTTGGCACTTCCGTGAGGATCCCACGCTTCTTCATGCTTCCCCAAATGCTCTTTTAGGCCTCCGAAGAAATTCCTGAAGCACAGTATGGCGAATATCGTCGTCAGGAAGGTTGATACAATACCCATGCAGCCAAAAGCAGTGAATGAGCTGATCGAACCTGAATTCCTTCTCATGCTGTCTAGATGTGCGTCGATGACCAGGTACAGTAAACAGGCAAACATGGCGAGATACATGACGATACAGAAACACATGCCGACCCTATTCTCCAACTTGCTGAATATTATGGACATGCAGATGATGATGAGGGCAACACCAAGAAGGGCGAGATTGATTATGAAGAAGTCACCCCCATTTCGCGGTCCTCCAAGAACGGAAAAGGAAAAGATGAGTTCAAAGCATACGCAGAAGTATATGTCCATCTTGGCGAGCATGACAAAGATCTAGATCAAAAGGTCAGCGAAAATAGGTGGTCGGTACAATTGGGGGACATACGTGATGGATAATTCGAATTTTTCTCAACTTTGCATCAGCACCAACATTCCGATACGACTGCCATGAGAAATATTGCTTTAGGTACCAAGCACTGACTGGTAGAACTAAAGTGCAGACGGCGATAATGATGGGAATAACGAGCAGGATCTTGCCGATGACGGGCCAAATGTCCATGTCTGTGTTGACCAGAGCATCGCCATTGATGTCTGTTGATGACTTGAAAGAATCGATAGCATCCTTGATTTCTCGTCGTTGGAAAATGGCAAGGGGTAGAAAGCCTGCGTTTATGACACACGCGAGCACCGCTTGGGCTGTACTCCTTAATCGAATGGCATCCCACATGAATAACAGATGAAAAATGAAGCCAAAAATAAATATGGCGAAATTAGTTGGGATACTGTAGCCTCGAGGGACTTGAATGACGGTTGGTCTAGCGTATTCCTGCCATTGCAGCAGAACAACACTGTAATCCACACAGTTAGTGGTGAAAATAGCGACAGACATAAAAGGGAAACTGACCTTTGTAGAAGCGTTACAGTGATACCCTGGAATAGACCGATGGACATAAAAGTCGCTGTAGCGGGCGCAGAGTATATCTTGTTCTTGATGGTAGACATTGCATCTGCGCAAAATACCTCACCTCGTATTCAATGGATTCTGTTCTGTTTTTGGGTGTCGAAAACATTGATTGAGCGATGAGCGATGAACGATTCGACCATGGGAATTTTAATTGCTGGCCCTAACTAACTTTCAGGGGCGCTCTCGGACCTTTAGGGAGCGGGGTCTGCCAAGGCTAGGAGATCCCGTATTCTCGGTATTTGATGAAACCCTCTGGAAGGATTACAATGGGAACTTGTGGAGAAAAATGTCAGCAGAAGGAAGTCTAGTGCCCATTCTTTCAGCCCAACATTTTCCAGAATCTTGGGTGAGGCCAGGAGAAAATAATTTGCATGTCGATCTGTCTAGGATTCATTTGGTGACAACTCATCTCGACAGCCCTACCTTGAGCCGAACGCCAATGAACTTTACGGATCAGACGCAAGGACCTTTGAGTCGCGTGAGCCGCAGGGAAATCATGTTCAAACTTGTGGATCAATTAGAAATTTGAGTGGCGATTCTCCGGCAATGGAAAAGTGCCTTAAAAAAAAAAAAAAAAACAGCGGAGCTCATCACTCACTCTCTCAACTGTCACAGTAGACTACTTGGCGGGTTTTAAAACTGGGCTAAGCGACGTCTTTGTGACGTCGATCAAACGTATCTTGAAAAAAAGTGAAATTTTTAAATTTTTTTTATATGACTAAAAAACACCGAACCTGTTACTCAGCCTATAACCGCTTACTCCGGCACTTTACCATGCTATTCTGGCCAAGAAACACTTGGGATACGTTCTCACAATAAACTTTCTGATCTCATCCACCAAAACAATACCAAGTCCAAGAGGAATAGGAATGAGCCAGAACTCAATTGGCACAGACTCGGTGTCGAAAAGCTTCTGAATGCCGGGAACTTCAGTGACAAAGATGGCGATACATAAACTGATAAGCATGCTGAGGATCAACCAAGGGTTGCGATGAGCCTTGGAGATGGGGTTGGCTTGGAAAATACTCAAGCGACGGTTTCGCACAGCAAGGATGTTACCCCATTGAAGAAAGACAAGGGTAACAAAGTAGACACACTGTCCAGTGTTGTTGAACTTGGTAAGCTCAGCCTGAGTGTATCCGCGATAGCCCTCAGTGTAGCCCTCAAAGAGGAAGAAGAGCTCTGAAACGGGCATCTTGGCGTACTTCCACATGTAAAAGAAGAACATAGAGTGCGCAGTAATGGTTTCCATGAAACCAGTAAAGAGGTAGGCTTGGGTGTAGATCTTGGCGTTGATGAGATGATCGCGCTTGTGATTGCGGGGAGGAAGAGAAAGGAGATCGAATTCTTCCTTCTCCATGATGAGAGAGAGACTGAGGAATAGATCGGTGAAGACACAAATGATGATCATGAGGAATGCGCTCAAGGGAAGAGGAACACCGAACCAGACGTTGAGAATAACAGGCCAGATCTCGGACCAACTGCCGGCGGGGAGAAGGTAGGAGATGACCTTTTGAAGATTCTGGAAGACAAGACGACCAAGGCGCATGGCATCGATGATGGAGTCAAAGCGGTCGAGGAGGACAAGGTCAGAAGCTTCAATGGCGACATCACTACCAGTGACGATGGCGACACCAACATCAGCGGCTCGAAGAGCGGGGGCATCGTTGACACCGTCGCCAGTGACAGCGACAACATTATCGCGCTCTCGAAGTTCAGTGACGATACGAAGCTTTTGCTCAGGTGTAGTTCGCGCAAAGACAATCTCCTCATAAGCGCAGACGACATTCCAGTCCTCTTGACTCAAGCGGCTCAAGTTGGCACCTTCAAGAAGCAAGCTTCGCCTAATGATCTCAGCGCGATCACCCTTCCTGGCCTTGCGCTTGGGCTTCTCACTTTCGGGGGTAGGAGTGCCAGTGTACAGAGTGTCAATGGTGTCGGGGTCCTTTTGGCAAGAGAAGATACCAGTGTTGCGAGCGATGGCAGCGGCAGTAAGGGCGTAGTCACCAGTGACCATGAAGAAACGAGTACCAGCACGGCGGCATTGCTCGACGGTAGCAGGGATCTCAGGACGGTGAGGATCAATGATGCCGAGCATACCGATAACAGTGAGGTCTTGGATAGCAGAGTGTGTGATCTCATCACTGAAACTGTTTGTTCCAGCGACGGCGCGAGGAGTGATAAACTTCTCACACAAGACGATGACACGCTCAGCGCGACGCGACGCCTCATCTTGGATCTCTTGGAACTTGATGCGGGCGTCGCGAGTAAGTGTTTCGACGGAGTTGGACTCGGAGGACCAGTACTTGGTGCAACCAGCGAGGAGAATATCGGGGGCTCCCTTGATGATGACTCGGTAGGCACCTCTCTCATCGTCGGTTTGGAAGACAGTGAGCATCCACTTGTTCTTGGAGTTGAATGGCACTTCGAAGATACGAGGGACTGTCTTGCGGAAGCTATCTCCAGAAGGACCCGAGGCGGCGAAGCGGAAGACGGCGCTGTCGGTGGCGTTACCTTGGACGGTGCGCTCATTAAAGGGAAGATGATTTGTGGTAGGGTCAAAGGATGCATCGTTGCAGAGAAGAGCAGCACGTTGAAGAGCAGTAGCAGGCTCAGTGACTTCCTTGCCATGAAGCAAGTGCTGAAACTCATCTGAAGAGTCAAACTTCTTGTCCACAAAGGCAACTGAACTGACAAACATCTGGTTCTGTGTGAGAGTACCTGTCTTGTCGGAGCAGATGACGTTGACACAACCAAGTGTCTCAACAGTTGATAGACCCTTGGGCAAGACGTTGACTGCCTTCATGCGACGAGCAATCATCATGAGTGTGAGGGCAACAGCGACAGGCATACCCTCTGGAATGAAGGCGACGACACATGCCATGACGTTGACGAGCATAGCTGGGACACTCATGTAAGCGTGATGATCAACTCGAAGCCAACCGACCCAAGTGAGGAGGATAGCGAGTGCAAGGACGATAGTCAAGCAGACGATGATGAGAACGAAGCGAGTGATTTCGCGCTGGATCAGAGCAGCTGAATCCTTGACACCAGATGTTGAAGTTGCGATGCGACCCATGACTGTGCGACCACCAGTGAGGATGACAACACCAACACCATTACCGTTCATGACAGTCGTTCCCATAAAAGCAATGTTGCGACTCTCGAGGAAGTTGGCATCAGTTGCATCCACCGCACCCTCAATCTCATCAGACTCGCCAGTGAGGACCGATCGATCAAAACGAATGTCACCAGAGTGGCTAACAATTCGAAGATCAGCGGGTACTTTGTCGCCAACCTTGAGATGAACAACATCACCAGCGACAAGACCAACAGTAGGCAAACTCTTAAGCTCACCATCACGCTTGACCATCGCAAATGAAGGCAACAAGTCGAGAATAGCATTCATGGTCTTGGCGGTAGACCAATCCTGAAAGGCGGAGAAGCCAGCTTGTAGAAAGATGACGATGAGGATGAGGACGGCAAGGGATAGATTTTGGTTCGAGGGAGGATTGCTGAGGGGCTGCCAGCACAGAAAGAATATGATTGCACCGATCCAAAGAACAGAACAGAAACCACCAAAGATGTATTTGAGCGTCCTCTTGATGTAGTTTGTCTTCGGATGAGGAAGTGTATTCTTTCCATCGCGCTCAAGACGCGTGGCAGCAGAACTCTCAGAAAGACCAGCGTCAACGCTCACATTAAGCTGTTGACACAACTGCTCAGCCTGAAGTTCATGGTATTGCAGTTTCGAGAAGTAATCTTCGTCGGTTTTTGTATCAGATGATTTAGCATCTTCGGTCTCGGGCTCGTTTTGTTTGGCTTCGGTGACTTGGATGGATAGAGTGCGATATTCGATCTGAACACCAGAGTACGGCGAGGTAGGATGGATACGACTTCGTGAACTTGAGTGCGAACGACGACGGGAGAGGGAACGGGAGAGGGTGCGGCCGAGGCGGTGTGCATCGTGTTCCTCACGACCACGTTCAGGGCCATCTTGAAAGGTAATGCGTTGGATCTGAGCCTCGGGATCAGACTCCTTCTCACGAATGTCAGGATCCGACATATTGACAGATAATCTCACACAGGGAGCTTAAAAGGGGAGAGGATTTGCGGAAGCAGGGAGGATCAGTGTGAGAAGATGTGAGAGTCAGGCATGAGGTACAGCTACGAGTGGTATTAATACAGAACAACAACGAGGTCTAGACAATTCGAAAAACTCGTGATCATTTCTGACGAGGCCTCCTCGGTTCTTCCAAATAGAGGTATCCATTGAAACAAGCGCTCGTAATAAAATGCCGCAGCACTGCTGAAACGTGGAATTGTAGTTATAAGTGAAGCTATACAAGAGGTGTACATTGTCCGCCAGCGAGAACATCGTGTGGTTGATGGTAGGTGTTGGTATGGGACTACAAGCCAGGGGGGGAGAGAGCTGACGGGCGCAGGAGGGGAGGGGAAATGAATACCATAGATAGCTTAGCTTAGATGGTTGGTGATATCACAGCGTGGGACTCAGCCCCGACTCCACTGTTTGTTATTGTTGTGGTGTGTGTGCAAAGTATTTGGCTCATATTGAGTTGCATGAGCTGGACTTGTAAGGGTAAAAGAAAAGAAGAAAAAAAAAAGGGATCTGACGTGGGTGGTCCTAACTAACCGTGTTGGAAAGAAGCCGTTTGTCAAGGGAACTTTTGAACCAGCACCAAAAAGTTAAATGCAAATGTCCACCCGAGCTTCTGGAATTTCACCAAAAAAAAAAAAAAAACAATTTTATCAAAGCTTCCGCCGTAAGAAAGACAAGAGCAAAAAAGGCTTGGACCCTGAATCTCACGTTGCATCCTCTGAAAGGCACGGAAAATAAGGTCTTCGAAATAAGCATTTTGACGTGGGCGTAGCCGTCTTGGCATGGTCATAGCGTCCTGGGATCGGGGCCAGTGGCAGTGCATGAATTGGATCTAAGCTCAAGGCGGTATATCATCGTCATGAAACTTGGTTTGACAGCCCCCTTCTCACATGCAAGTTTTGTTTTCAAATACCTCATTAGATTGAGATCTGTCATTTCGTAAAGAAGCGAATCAGATCATGCTTTTTTTTTTTCGTTGCTCACCGACTCGACTTGCTCTCTCTCTCTCGCGCGGAGCCGGATTCAAATTCGTGGAGGCGGACTTGCATCCGCAGGAAGCGGACATCTGACCCCCGTTTGCAGTAGTATGAAGCCGTAGCTAGCCTCTACAGCAAACAAGAAAATTTCCCCCTCGTTTTCTTTGTTCCTCTCTCTTCTCCTTTTTCTTTCTCTCTTCTTTTCTCAGTCTTCTTTCGGCATCCCGAAAGGCTAGACTGTTCTCTTCCAGCGGGATGACCTCCAATCCGGCATTTCCCACTGCTAATCGCGTCCAAGAACCTGTTTTTTTCTCGTATACGCATCCGCCAATTGCTGACGTCGCCTGGCAACTAACTTTTTTTCTTTCCTCAAGCCGTTCACCCGGGCGCCGTTTAACCGTGTCCAAAGCAAATCTAGAATTGGCACCGATGCACCAATTAGAGACTACGTCTGATCCATTAAACAACAAAATGTCGCGTTCAATTGCCGCTCGTAAAAACTGAGAGTCACAGGGCGGCGAGGGCGCAGGGACGCGTCATACAGGGCTGAATATGTTTTGCATCCATGACGATGAGAACCCAAGATCCAGATTGTTCGTGCACTTTGGTTGGAATTTTAGAATGAAAAGAGAGTTTTATTTTGATTCTATTTTGCTTCTACGCACTACGCTTTTGATGCATGCTCTTCTAGGCGAGGCGGCGATGGGAGGAGCTAAGCCAATGGTGTTTGGTGTAAATTTCCGAACCAGGCATCAGGGTCCAGGCACCAATCGCACTAAGAAAATCTGCTAGAGGCGCATGCCCACGTTTTTCATTTCCTGTCTTTCTCAGTTCTTCTTTCGTACTCAATTGTACGGTGCGGTATGCCCTACCGTGTTCGTACTGCCTCGCGTGGTGAGGCGCAATAAACCAGTTTTGTAGATACGGAATCACCAATTGATTTCACTTTTTTCGTCTCAATGCTAATCTTGAATAATGATGTCATTCTTTTTTACGAGCACGTGGTAGGTGCTTTGCTTGGCATGCTGAATCCTTGCGACACCGAGGTAGTATCTTCGGTGATACTACCTACGTGGCTTCAGGGTAGATAGAACTCCATGCCTGGTGTAACTTTGAGGACAACAACAGGTGGCTACACGGCACTTGCTTTCTCGGTCTCCATTGGAGAATACTGAATGGAGAGTTAAACTTTCTGGAAATGTTTCTTGTTTACGGATTTTTCATGTGAATGTGTCCCAGCAATTATTTAAATCCCTCAAGCAAAGTGTTACTGGAGCAAACATCAAATAGAATTGATATAAAACGAACTCCCCCCACTATAAGACAATGATAAAATAATTGTGGAATTTAGTTACAGTAGCATTGTTCTATTACTACTGGTTGGTCAACTATCACGCCATACCCATTCATGAGAGATATTCATTCCTAACAGCAGTTACCTGACTAGCGACATCCTGGCTTCCGACTGATTCCAATTTAATCGTACAGATCTGTGTGATCACGCTTGATAGCATCGGCACCCTTCTCGGCCACCATATACACCGAGTTCTGAATACGGCAGTCCGGGATAACAGGAATGACAGAAGCATCAATAACGCGAAGGTTCTTGATTCCATGCACTTGAAGACTGGGGTTCACCACGCCCTGTTCGATACTCTTCGACAAACGCGCAGTTCCGCAAGGATGGAATGAAGTCTGTGAGCGGTCCAGAACCGTCCTCTTCATGGCCTCGTCATCGTCCAGTGGCATATCCCAAGGGTACTCATCCTCGACTATATCCTTGAATCCCTCTCCGTTCTTAAGCACGTCGTACGAGAACCTGATTCCTTCCCTCATAGCAATGATATCAAGGTCATTGTTAAAGTAGTTCAAGTTGATGTTAGCTTGCTGCAAGGGATCAGCACTATTCAGAGTGACCTCTCCGCCCTCGGACACCGGACGGACGAGATCAACCATGACAGTCATGTAGCTGCCCTTGTTAGGGTGCGGGAAATGCCACTGGAAAGCACTACCAAAGAGAGGAATAAAGTCAAGCTCGAAATGAGGTTGACCATAAGGGCAGAATGGATCGAGGCCATCGTTGGCAGCCTTTGCCGCGCGGTATTCAGGGGACTTTTCGAGGTAGTGATCAATTCTTGGAAATCCAATCATCTCGAGGAAAGGCGATCCCATAGGCCCGGCATGGCCGTTGGCGTAAGCTGACATGACCTTGTCTTGAAGGGCTCCTTTGCGAAGGATGTGATTGTCCATGGAGTAAGAGTCCTTGATCTTCAAAACAAAAGGTACACCTGGATGATCCAACAGATGCTGGCCGACATGGGGTGAGTCGACGAACAAAGGGATGTTATGCTTGGCCAACTCAGCCTTCGGTCCAATACCGCTGAGCATAAGGAGCTTCGGGGTCTCGAACACGCCCTGCGATACGATGACCTCACGAGTAGCGTAGAGGTCAAGCTCCTCACCAGATCCCGTGATCACAGTCACTCCTTTAGCGGTACGGTCTGCTTGATCGATAATCAGGCGCTTCGAGTGAACTTCGGGAAAGATAGTAATGTTTGATTTGTCCGCTACCGCAAGGAAGCTGCCTGACCGTCGGCCTTTGTAGATGGTGTTGACGCTATGGACCAGCCCGCGCATGGTACCATCAAAGATGTTCTCCGAAATAGGCTCGCCGGTAGACTTCCAAGCCTTGGTGAGAAGCTCTCGGAAGGGTTTCATCTCTGGGATAAGCTCCGCATGGGCAATGGGGATTGGTCCTCCCGCACCGATCTTCTTGAGTTCTGGGGGATATAATCCAGCATCGTCATGATAAGTTACACTCTTTCGGAGGTAAGAAACAAGAGGTTCCCAAGTCCATTCCTTTCCACCGTATTCCTCCCACATATCAAAGGTTCCTTTGGAGCCAGGTACCCAGGAGAAATAATTGAGGGACGAACTTCCGCCGAGAGCCTTGCCGCGTGTATTCGGCTTCTCAATGCGTTCATAGTCGTCACGCTTGACCATGGTTGTTTTGTAGGCCCAGTCGTATTTGCTGCCTCGAATGTCCATTGCGAGTCCAGGGGTACGGATCTCTTCGTTGTCCTTGGAGGTTCCGATACCTGCCTCGACTACAAGGATTCTGGCATTGGGGTTCTCGGCAAGGCGAGCGGCGACAATGTTGCCGGCTGTACAGCCTCCAACGATGATGAAGTCAAAGTAAGCACCGTTCTTAACAGCCATGGTTGCGAAGTGATCAGAGTGTTGAAGGATATAAAGATATGAAGTAATTATTGATTGCGTTGAGGTTCTGAAAGCTATTTGAGGGATGATCCCTACTTTTATATGTTTTACGTTACCGATACACCTCTCTGAGCTCTAGGATACTTGGATATTTTTCTTAAGAGTCAAAGATACGAACAAGCAAGATGTTGCAAGAATGAATATTGAGGATACAATATGCAATTGGTTGACTAGTCTTGCCATAGACCAACATGATAGATGCCTAGCAGAGCCCATAAACCTTTTGCCGCTCTTATCCAATGGCTAACTGTCTGAAAAGGGCTATAGCTGTAGCTATCAGCCCCAAGTGTAATCCCTGTCTCGTCCTCTTAACCCAAGACGGGAACTGATCGTAGATAATATTTTCGGATCACTCGGAATTTCGGATTAGTTCAGAACTGAAAATGAATCCAGAAATACCATTTTACCAATTGTATTTTGGATCCTGGGCTAGGTCGCTCTAGTCGATATCTGCCTTGGCACATGCATTGACCTATTCGTTCTCAGACGTGAAACTAGAAAAAGCTCAAGCCCATGCACAATACCGAATAACTTGGCAGGTTTTTGGCACAAAGCTGAAAGCGACTTCCATCATCACGGATGAGGAAAGACTAAACAGTTGCTATGACCCTGATAGATGCTCACTTTCTCGATAACGACATGTAATTCCCCATATTGAGCCTTAGTTATATTAGCTCCCCTCTCTTCTCGCCCTAGATAACAGGATTAAGGATTAATGGAAATAATAATAGTCGTGTAAAAATTACAAAGATTTATGTTGATTTACATTGAACCGATAACTAACAACACCCATTCCTTAACAAACGAGTAGTTTAACAAAGACACAAAGCAGTCCGGCGATTTATCCAGACGTTAGAAGTGTCATTTTCAGCTTCCGTAGATATTTCGGCAATTGAAGTCCCTTAGTCTGATTCCATGTCCCTTGATATCCCCGGTGCTTTGAGCTTATGCAGATCTGTAGATCAAATTTGTCCATCAGAGCTGGAAATGATCAGCCATCATTACCGGATTCCGAATGCCCGACCAAGTCAGGACCCGCAAACTACCACCTCTGGCAAGACTAAGTAAGCAATCAAACAGCCTATGTAAGCCACGTCACATCTCACAGCACTAACCAACTCTGTATAGCTTCTTTCTTGGCAAGAGTTTAATGGGCTCTCCACGTAATGAGGATGTGCTGGGACGAATGAGAGATTAGCGATAGGTAAACAATTCTTTTCCCCTTGAGTTTCTGCATCAGGACCTTGTCAGTTGTCACATTGAGGTTTGTGCTGTCTAACACCGATAAATCACCGTCTGCTCATTTTGAGTCTTGACCCGAGGGCAAGGTTCATATCAAGGCCGCTGGACAAATATATATAATGATAAGGAGAGGACATGCATGTTAGATGACTTTTGAACAGAAATTACTTTTTAAAGCTTTCTATATTAAAGTTTTCAATATTTATTCTGCATCACAACCGCAATCATGTCGTCTCCTGTTTACACGCTTGCTGAGGGTAAACAATATCGTTCAACATTTGAAGAACATTACGGCTAAGAGTTGTCCAGGATGTCCTCAATCAAGCAACGCTACCAGCACCCAGCTACGAAACGGTGGAGGCGGTGGTCTTGTTCTCTTGCAAGACACGCAACTCATTGAGACATTAGCACATTTTTCTAGGGAACGAATTCCTGAGCGGTAAGTGAAGCCAAAGGGACGTCCATTCAATGACACTTTTGTTCATTTCCAATAGGGTTGTCCACGCCAAAGCTGCTGGGTAAGTTGTCGCCAGGCATGCTGCCTTCTCTGGCTGATAGGTTTTGCAGAGCTTATGGCGAGTTTGAGGTCACGCATGATTGCTCGGATCTCACCTCGGCTAGTTTTTTAAGTGAAGTCGGTAAGAAGACGAGATGTCTTGTTCGAATCTCGACTGTTGGTCCTGAGCGGGGATCTGCCGATACCACCCGTGATGTTCATGGATGGGCAATGAAATTGTACACGGACGAGGGAAATCTCGACTGGGTATTCAATAACACGGTAGGTTCATTCCTTGTCAAGGATCACTTCGTCACTCATGCAGACAGCCTGTCTTCTTCGTCAGAGACCCGATCAAGTTCCCTTCTCTGAACCGGTCTCATAAAAGACACCCCCGAACTAACTTGCCCGACGCGGACATGGTAAGTAACCCCCCTCTAGCCTAGATTGGCATGACAAAGTCAATTTACTGACATGTATGTTTCAAGTTCTGGGAGTAAGTGATAATTATATTTGGAAAACTATGCAGGACTAACGTCTCAGCTTCCACGTCGGCAACCCCGAAGGCATCCACGAGCTTATGCATCTTTTCAGCGACCGCGGGACACCAGCCTCCCTTCGAACGATGAACGCGTACAGCGGTCACACTTACAAGTTCACCAAAGATGTCAGTACGGCGTCTAATACTGTCTGAGTTTAACTGACAAGTCTTTGAAGGACGGATCTTTCAGTTACATCAAGGTTCACATCAAAAGCCAACTTGGTGTCAAGAATCTCGACGCAAAAACGGCTACAAAATTTGCCGGCGAAAACCCAGACTACCTCGTCCAGGATTTATTCGAAGCCATTGAGCAGGGCAACTTCCCAAAGTATAACGTCTATGTACAGGTCATGACTCCCGAACAGGCAGAGAATTACAAGTGGAATATCTTCGACATGACAAAGGTTTGGCCTCACAGTGATGTTCCACTGCGACAGATCGGTGTTTTGACCTTTAACGAAAATGTATGTACCGAGAGACACATGTAGAGAGAAACTGCTAATTGGAGTTTAGCCTCGGAATTATTTCACCGACATTGAACAGGCCGCCTTTTCCCCATCCACAATGGTGCCTGGCTGGGCGCCATCCGCCGATCCCAGTATGTAAAACGATGAGTTGGCGGTGCCTATACTGACAAATTCCAGTGCTCCAAGCTCGAATGTTTGCCTACCCCGACGCCGCTCGTTACAGACTCGGAACAAATTACCAACAACTTCCTACAAACGCATCCATAGCTCCAGTATACTGTCCATTTCAGCGTGATGGGTTCATGAACTTCAGTACTAACTATGGTGGCGATCCTAACTACGTTGGTTCAATGTTGAAGCCTACAAGCTTCAAAACATCTGCCAAAGGTGCTAGGGTGTCAAGCACTATTACTGAGCATGAAAAATGGGTTGGAGAGGTCACCAACTTTACAAGCACTGTTACTCCACAAGATTTTGAACAGGCTGCAGGGTTGTGGGAGGTTCTTGGCAGAGATGAAGGACATCAGGAGAGATATGTTGACAATGTCTCTGATAGCATTGCTGCTGCCACGAATGAGAAGCTGCGGAATGCAGTCTACGGTAAGTTCCAAAGTAACCCCCAGTAAATCATGTCACTCACGGAAACCTTAGATCTTTTCACTGCTGTTAACGGCGATCTTGGCACTCGCATTCGGAAAGCAGTAGAGATAAAGAGGTCACAGTAATTACCCCATAGTTTGATGCATAAAATCACATTTTCTCATACTTCCCATACTTGATGAAAGGATCTATTTGGAACGCTCAAAAAGGCGGTAGCCCTAGTTTAGCTCGAACCAGTTACACGCTCACAGTGGCCTCTTACCTTAGATGAGATTGATTGCAACACCTTCTCAACACTTCCTCAGCCCCTTCAACAATTTCGGCCTCATTGCCCAAAGTATCCTTGGCCAATCTCAGGGTTTTCGTCAAGAGGATGTGAAAATCTTATCACTTTCATCACATGCCCTTCTGAACCCTGACAAAGTGTTGTGAAAAGATCATTGGTCTAATAGTACTGCCAAATGCGGTCAAGTGAAGTCTTCAGGGTTTCAGCAAGCAGATGTCTCGCTAAGCAAGCGGTCTAGAATGACAGGCTTGTGAGACCAAGTATTAGACGTTCCTGAATTGGAGGGAGTTTAGTTTCATATAAAGTAAAGTAACGATTCTAGGAACAATCTCCATCTAGAGCGGATCTTGTGAATCTGTAGATCTTTGGGCTAGAGCTTCCTCCACCAAGCTTGGACGTTTTCAGCCCTATTCCGCTAGCGACATCGACTTTAGAAGCCATTCTGTGTCACAGTCACATGGATATTTCGATGATTTTACAGACAAGTCGCCGAGGTTGTTTGAGGCCGATCGACGGCGTTTTTATTTCATCATTACCAGACACGTTGGAAGCTCCCTGAACGATCCAAGCGTCTTGATTCCAACTGATTCCAGACACATGTAACCAAAACTTGTCAATCAATCATACAGAAGACTGCGCAGCCCATTCCCTAACATTGTCCAGATATGGTCGATAATAAGATATCTGGGGTGAACTTCTCTTCAAAGATGTTTTGTTCCCCGACACTCGTTCCGCATAAAATCTCCAGCAGACATCTCTCCACCGCATATCGAACTCCACCACTCATAGAGGTTATGACTGTTGTCAAATGACGTACATAGTCTGTATCAAACCCTGTTCCTTCGGTCGCAGTGAAGTGAAAGAAGAGAATACTGTTGAAGTTTGCGAGAGAGCCATGCCAGGATGGCTTGTTTGCCTCAAGAAAGAAGTTGAGCAAATCCAAAATATCCAGCTTCTGAAAGCTCCAACTTTCCTCCTGATAGGTTCCTGCATCACTGGGTGATACGTACGGTGATCGCTGAAGAAGCACACAAATGAAGAAAATACAGGCAATCCTCGTGAACTCCACATCACTGCATAAATCTCGTCGACCGGCATCTATTTCGTGATCTTGGCGGTGAGCCTTCAATAGCAAAATGGCTTCATGAAGCGCCGAGTAATGCGCCGCACTGTTCCTCAGGAGGTTCGTTCGAAATGTGCCCATGTCTTGGATAAACGAAAGGAGCCATAGACTTCGGATCTTTTGTAGATTACCTCCTTTACTCAGAACGGGATGTAAGGGGAGCTCCGCGGGGCGAGTTAGCAATTCTTGGATCTGATTGGAACAATCGAACCAAGTCGGTCTGGTCATTGATGAGACCCTGGGGATATCAGCATCTCAACAAAACAAAGGAGAAATGAGGGGCCCACAGGAAGGTTGTTAGCTCAAGCCTCCAGTTACTGCTGAGTGCCGCTATACCGCCACGAGCTTCCACCAAGTTCATAAGCCCCCTGTGATGGATGATCCACTCGGCTTCGGTTCCCCAGTATCTCTAAACCGCCGATCGTCAGTATCCCGGTCAAGAATGTACAAGTGAAAATGACGAACCTCGTAGGTCAGCAGGCGCAGGATAGCTGCCAAAACATCGTCTGACACCGCCCGCTCCGGGTCCTGCATCCAAAGCTGAACAATATTCACCGCCTCGCTTTTGAACTCCAGGGCCAGTTCTGATTGACTGAAACCTTGCATCCGAGAGAGATGCGCAGCTGAGAGCGCCATAAGCGCATTGAACGATGCCGCATTAGAAAAGTCAAGTGGCAGCCATACGTCGCGCATTGGGCTGAATGCTCCATCAGAGGATGGTTCAAAAATCATGGCAGCGTGAGCACTAAACCCTGATAAGGATAAGCAGTTGTTCCATTCTGTTGAATTGTTGTGACTCACAGTGATGAAGAAGCCTGTGGTGTTGCGTTGAGAGCTTCAAGGGAAATTGCTCAAAAGGGTCGAGCCGACATGACCCCAATGCGAGGTTAACCCCTGAAAGCATCTGATGCGGAATACCTCCAAAACCTGATTGACGTTCGTTGTTAGGTATCGTCGCCTTGTCAGAAGAGGCATTGAGGTTCGTTACTGAACTGGAGGACTCGGAGTTCTCATCAGAAGTCGTAGGCTGAAGTGTCGCTGGCGTTGGCATCAGCACAAATTGCGTGCGCTTCTGTCGCTTCTGCTTCTCCTCGTTCATCGTTTGCCGTCTGCTCTTCCAATGTTCTCTCATAGCATGGCTCCGAAGCTCCTTTTTCGAACTTTCATTTTCGACAAATGCAAACTTTTTTTGCGGAAGGTTGTCATCGCTGGTGTTCTGTGAAGAGTTGTTAGAATTACTCGCCATGATCCCTTAGTGCCCTATAGCTGAATCATACAAGTGACCACAAAAATAAAGATCCGACATCGTGAACAGAGCCTCATCTTATAACCAATAAAGAGAGAATTTTCAAGCGAAATGGAGACATATCTTCTTTACGTCATCCGGTGATGCCGACTCTTGTTGTTGATGTTTTAAGCTCAATGAGGCTCTGCGATAACGCGAATATTGAGTCCCCGGCGTTCGGTGTTCGGATTTGGTGGCTTCTTGGAGCTTCTAGAAGGGATTATAGTAATACCGGTCCGGACTGAGTATTGTCGGGCTTTTTTCGGATTCAGCTGTCATGCCTAAAGAGCAATAGCTTCAATTCACCAGCCGGGCCGGTTCCTATTTCAGAGACTAGCCTAGAAACAGTTCAAGTTTTTAATGATGCTTATCTTATCGATTAGCATAGCGGTGTGATCTACATGGATAAAGAAGATACCTGAACAGACACTTCGATGGAAGTGGACTCTGTTGAGTAATTTTTGTCTTCAGCTCTAAATATAGTGAATCCCAAGTCAGCCTCTGCTGGAGGTGCGTTGGATTATTTTGAGGTTTATAGACACAAAGTATAGAGTGAATCTGGGAGTCACTACATCATAAGACAGACAGCATTTCAGAATTTAGTTCTCTTTCAATATTTATAATTGAAGATTTCAAGCTCTAGTTCTTTCATTATAGATGACTGCTTCAAAAAAAAAAAAAAAAATCATGATATTTATTTATTCTCTGGCATGAGCCGGAGTTCAAACACTTATATGGATATAGCGGCCTTTTTTGTTCTTCCTTCACGGTTCTCGGTGTCTTGTCAACATGCTACAATTTCAAGCTCTCATGGGAACTAAATTCTATGGTAATGACTTGAGATTGGCTCAAATAAACCTCAGCTGGCAAAAATGTCGTGGCTTAATTTAGTTCAGATATCCCTTCTTGATAATAGGATAGAATTATCTTGGCTAGTCCCATGAGCATCATAAATCTGTTACGCTAAACGAGGCAGATACAACTTTGTAGATCTTTGCTCGATGATAGTTCTTCTCAGAAGTCTGGCTTCTGATTGCGTAATTTACAAACCTCGTCTTAGATCAGATCCTTACAATCATTGGATACCGGATTATCTCGTGGATGTTTTACTGCTCTGCCTAAGCAGCTGAGAAAGAGCGCCAAATCCCTGCTTTCAATAGCCTGCTGTTGATGCAAAGTCCAAACTCTTTATGGATATGTGGCATTCCACTAGGTTTCCACTTCAGTGTGGCTACAAACTCCATAGCAACACGACCTGATTAACTCGACTAGTGGCACGTCTATAAGGCTTTGATTGGATGAAAGGCTATAGCTGGGAAAGCTATTTGGGTCACTTACCACCTTGGAACGCTGGGTGACTACACCGCTTGGAGAGACGAAGACAACAAATGACGCTTTTCAGCCTTCATGCAAAGACTAATGACAGTGGCGTAGCTGAGATCGATTTAAATGCTTAGGATCGTATCATAACGCCCTAGGTTTGGCGCTATATAGTTCGAGTCCCGACTACTCGGTATACTATCGCTTCGTGCGCAAGCCACAGACAGCTCAGACAGGTCTCGCCCTTATCGCTCGCTTATTTTGTAGGACACCCCAAAATACATCTTGTGGATATCATGTCTTATGCGGGAAGCCGTTGTGTATCAAAAACTACTTAATGGTGTGACCTTTCTTGTCATGATTGTGAGCATAAGTCAGAAAGTCTTTTCGCGATTTCAACACCTAACTAAATTCTTTACATACACGTATTATGAAACTCTTCCATCTTCTCCCCTTCCTTGGGCTGGCCCGAGGGGTCCGGAATGAGGAGTCTTACCCTTCTATATTTGAGAATCCCACTATTCCCATTGCTGATCCCAAGTCACTCGGAGACCTGCCTGAGCTGTCTCATGCTCGACGTGCTGCCGCAGCTACACAAAAGTCCTACCTCAACCTAACTACCTGCTCCATCACAATCAAGGGGGACATTGGATGGAACTTCAGGCCAGAGACGCGCACCGGAAGTCTTTACATGATCCCCGGTGTCGCTTCCCCGGGAACCAAGAATGGAGACAACATTTACGGCTTCATGCTTCAAGTCAGCGGCATCTCATTCTCCACCAATGCATACTTGAGCGCATTTCCGGCCAGACTTGGTCCCAACGTCACTGACTATGCACGAGTTACTCAAGCGCCTGCAGGTACTATCATGGCTTATGTGGACTACGCAAATGTTGAGCGTCCCACTACCGCTCTGCTGAGATTCTTGGCGCAAATGACAGTCGATGGTAGTACAAATTCTTTCGACTGCAGACCCGTCACTAGTTATCTCATGGGGCCAAAGAGTTGGATTGGTGTGAATGTGAAAGATAAGGGTGTTCTTGAGGGCGTGGCCTGGCTAGAATCTCCTCCTGTCCCAATGCCGGAGGTTGGCAAATACATTGCTCACATTTCTAGACAGTGCTGGAACACCCGTATGCCCATTTAGCTTGGACATTGCTATCGTTACTGAAGGAATATTAATGGTAACGGGTCACGATACTGGTGGGACGATATAGTCACCATTAGAAAATATTTATCATTCATAGTAGGAAAGGTAACCCCAGTTACTTAGCTACCAAGTTTATACTCTATGTATCTCTATAAGAACGTTACAACACTATTCTGATAGTAATACAAATAAAGAAAGAAAAAGGTGAGGATGATCTGCACACATCGTTTCTGCCATAGCATCCAATAGCACAATCATATCCCTCCTACACACTTCAGTTCTTGCCCTTAGAACCAAAGCTAATCTTCATATACTCCACAATAGTCTTGGAAAGGAACTTCTCAAGATACGAAGGATCAACTGTTCCAACAATTTGCTCTGCCATCTTCTGGGCAGATTTCGGCAGATCGAGAGCCTTCATCAAATAAGGGTAATCGGTAAACGATCCATGGACCGTACCCTTGACAGCAATCTCCTTCTTGGGCCCTCGAAGCTTAGCGTAGAACTTCTTCCAGGTTGCATCCTCCTCGCTGTGATTAGGACGTCCAATAAGAAAGAATGCCTTGTCTAATCCCTTGCTGAGGACAGGCTCAAAGATCTGACCGTCCATGTCCATTCCACCACGGATTCTGTTGTCTGATAGAACTGCTATAGCTGCACTAGCTCCGCCGAGTGAGTGACCAAGAGCAACGATCTTTTTGTTGTCAATTGAGCCTGGGAGACCTTTGAAGACCTTCTTTTGGAAAGAGGGACGTTGAAGCTGCGAGATGGTGAAGGAGATGTCCTTTGCCCGGACCTATCATTAGAGTTAGCAAATCTGTTGGGGAATTAGACGAGCAGGTTGTATATACCGAAGTCAGCTGCTCAAGAGCTTCCATAGTCTCAGGGATGTTTCCTCCCCGAATAATCTTTCCATCAGGAAACTCGACCATAGGAGGATCGTAAGGATGATCAATCAGAACAACAACGTTTCCATAGCTGGCAAGCGAGCGAGCCATGAAGTTATGCAACAACCGAGAGTTACCAGCACCAGGCGAAAAGACTGCAACAGGGAAGGACTTCTTTTCGCTTGCGCATCCTTTCTGAGGAACAGGGGTCTTGCAGACTTTGAACTCAAAAGCTGCAAAGGTATCGTTCGACAGTCCCAATGACTTCTCTGCTTGTTGTCCATATGCTTTGGCTGTAGCAGGTGGCATGTATGGAACGGCCTCGTTGGAGCAAGAAGCTGAGTCGATGGGCCAGAAGATTGAGGCAAGGACTTGTCTGTGACCTTTCTTAGGGTCATAGGGGTCGATACGGTGATTGTCTGTCATGCCTTCGATGCGAAGGGCGACACCGTATGGACCGCTTGGTTTGGGAAGAAGGATGGCAGTGCCGGCCCCGAGAAGGGAGATAAAGAGAAGAGAAAGCTGCATGGCGAGATTTTAATATCCGAAGATTTGAAAGATGGTTGATGAAAGAAGGTGAATGTGTGTTTGGTGACTCGTTGATGTTGAGTGATGGTTGTTGAGATAGATCACTTAGAGCGGGAGAGATCGTATCTTATAACCTGATCCATAGATACTGATCATGAAAGAAGATCAAAGTTTTTGATCTATTCCCCAAATTAATTCCAAAGCTCGCAGGAATCATTTCGTTATTGACATAGCTTAAAGCCTAACATCATACATCTTCCAAAATCATTCCGAAACACAGCCTCTACTATACTCAATGTAGTTAAGGTTGAGCGAGCTGGCATCTCTTTTCTTAAAAAAGCCCCATTTGCCAAGAAACGTCTTTTCAACAGGGCGTATTTCGCTGACGAAACTCAAGTTCAGCTCGCACCAAGCCAACAACCTAATTGGTTCAAAGCCATGTCACGGCATTAGCGTCGCGATATCAGTTCCAAAAAGGGTATCACGACATGCCAAGCTCATCTCGCTCAATCGATACCGCATTCAGTATAAACCCAGCGTCTCCCCTTGTCGAATCACCCCAAAAACATCAACTGCCACTGCAGAAACTGTGAGAAAATGCCGGTTGGACCCTTTGATAGACGAAAGAAACGATCGCGGTGCCTTGCATGTGCTGCGAGTCACCTCAAGGTATGTACGGGTATTCGTCATCGTACATGGCTAATCCTTGTGATTTAGTGTTCTGGAAGTCTTCCGTGCAGCAATTGTCAGAGAAGGAGGGTTGGTTGTACCTTTGAGAAGCAGAAGCCAAAGCAGATCTGGATAGACCATGCAGAATCTGACAAGGAGGTCGTCTCAGCTGGTCCTTGCCAACGCCAATCTCCCCGGCTGGTACCTAACCCCTCAAATGATCAGATCTACTATCTTTCTCATTACTTCGACACATTCTTACGGCGGAATAATTGCAATCCCAAAACGAACATCTTCGATGATGTTGTAAGTCTGATGAAAGATCAGTCGTCAGGGACATTTCTCCACGATGCTGTTCTTTCATTAGGTGCCATGCAAGCCGTCAAATTGAACGCGTCAGATGGCGTTGACCCAACTAAAACTTACAAGTTGGCCGTGCATAACTATTCAAAGTCTGTGCTAGGTCTGCGGCAGACTCTTGAGAAATTCGATCAAGACCCTAGTGCTCGCCATCGCATGTTGTGGACTACACATCTACTCGGACTATTTGAGGTGAGCAGTTATGAATATGTTTACAGAACTGCATGCTAATGTCTTACAGCTCATGACCGATGCAACAGGCGAAGGATGGATACAGCATCTAGTCCACGGTACTTCCAAGGCTCTTATCGCCGCTGGACCAACGGCCTGTCAGTCAGGTCTTGGACAGCGGTTTTTTACTGAAGTACGAATATTCGAAGTCTGTCGATCCATCATTTTCAACGAATCTACATTTCTCGCAAACCCAGATTGGAGATATCTCACAAACGAGATGCTAGCTAGGTGCGAAGGCAGCGATCAGTCTTTGGATGAACTTCTTGATATCATTGTCTCATGTTCGACACTTCGCGTTCGGTACGTGCTCCCTATTGTATGAGAACACATTGTCTGATATTAGTTTCATCAGAGCCAAAAACCTGATCTATCATCAAGAAGCAGAAGTTTCTGCGCATCTTGACGATGCCTACGATATTGCTCAAGAAGGTTTCCGTTTGAGACAAGCTCTAATCGACTGGGAAGCCAAAGACGCATCTTCAAAACATCAGTCGGCAGAGAAAGATATCGCATCCAGTGTCGACTTTTCATCATTAACCAAAGCATTCTTCGCAGCAACAAGTATTTACCTTTCCGGAGTTTTCGACTATGAAATTCCATATTGGCAAGACAGAGGTATCGTGGCACCCAATTTGAGCGAAGAAGAGATACAGATGCATGTCGCCAATATCTTGACGCATACAAATATGGTGCTGTACAATTCTTTAATCTCACCATTACTAGTACTTTTTCCACTACGTGTTGCTGGTGCACGGTCTTGGCAGAATTGGCAGCAGGGTTGTATCGTGCAGAATTTGCTGATTGTTGAGAAGACATTTCCTGTTGCAGCTGCTTTCAGGGCTGATTTGCAGGGTGTATGGGCTCGAATGAGTCCTCCGTTATAGAACGGATGACTGGCATCATGTAACAATATGAATCACTACAATCTGTAAAAAAGCTCCCTCCACCAATATTACACTTTTAATCTCCTGTGAGAAAATATGCCTCAGACGATCTCCTGCCTAGATTAGTTTTATTTTCTCATACCAGGATAGGCATCTTGGCAGCTGACCAACGAAACATTCGTTCTACATGACTAACTCCATATCATCAAGATTAGGCATCAATCATACTGTTTTTAATCTCGCGCATCATGTGATATAACCCAGCGGCAGGCAACACAACCATCTTGTAATGAGGCCATCCATCATGCGACAAGGAAACAACACAGCCACAGACGTATCGAAAAGTTGTTTCTTGCAGAAAAGAGTTGCACTGCATCTGCAGGATCTCAAGATCAAGGCCCTACAATATGGCTGTCAAATATCCCATATCAAATAACCCAACCATATTTTGTTAAGTGATAGAATGATATAATTGTACATCGATCCCTAGTCTTTTTTTATGTCTAGTTTATCGTCCTTGGTCCCCGTGCCGGCCCGCGTAAAAAGGGTTTTTGATCATCCCCCGGTCTCTGGTGGATCAGCAGACACGTCACACTACTCACCCTGTCTAGGGGGATGGCAAAAAACTCAAGACCTCGATCCTAAGTGACAAAAATATCTAGGTAAGACTTAGTCGATTCTTTAGTTGGTTTATTTTTGTTTCCTAATTTTAGGTCCCAAGTCTTCTGACACCCTAAGGCCTGTCTTTCGTTGCAGAACCAATTAATTTGATGCCCCGGATTTCCAAGGGCCTGTGACATGCATGCCATGGCGTCATGCCGTCCCTGCACCGGTTTTATTCTACAAATTATCCGCCGCTATTAATCTTATGTTTAAATATCTCGATGCTGGTACCTGAGTGATATTTGTAAAGTGCAAGTAAGAAAGTGCATTTTTACTGTGATCAAAATGCCGAAAAAAGCTCCCTCACTTAGGTCGTCTACGAGACCGAAGCCTCCGCCCGCACCAGCTCCTGCGCCGAAAAGACCTCCTCTTAGAACTCCAAGCGCATCTTACTCTCGACCTCCACCAACTTATCCACCAACATCATTAAACAATGCAGGTCCCTTGCAGCCTCCTAAAGGTGCGGGCGCTGCTCAAAGATCACGGTCGTATGAAGCTGAAAGTCGGCGACCACGATATCCTCCTTCATCAAGTCCAAGACAATCATACTATGAGCGACCAAAACGGAGGGACTCGGGCTTTCGGTCTGTGTCGCCTCGCGCAAGGCCTCCACCACCTGCGCCTGTGCAAAGAGCTCTGAGGCGCCGAATGACAAGAGATTCTGACTGGATGTCAGAGGATGAGAGTAGACCCGCATCGCGAAGACGATCTCCAACACCAGAAAGGCGTCAAAAACCACGACCTTATGGATCTGAGACGCCGCCATGGCCTAATTCTCCAAAGCCTGCGGTCGCCCGTCCGCCTATGAGGTCTTACCAGACTGATAGCTCACGGCCTGACCCAAGAAGATATCCATCCTATGAACCACCTCGGTCGCCAAGACGTCCGCCCGGAGCGGGAAAAAGATCTCCTCCTTCGGCCTATAAACCAGCACCTCACCTCTCAGCGGAGATGCTACGAGGAAGGCCTCGATCAAGAGGCCATTCACCACTTCGTGCTCACGAGACCCATGGCTCTACCGATAAAGAGAGACGGCCAAGCTATTCCAGTACAGGGAAATCACAGCCTACCTCCAGAAGACATTCTGTCAAATCTCCAGAACAAGACGCAAAGCCTACCGAGAAGCCTGCTGAGGAAGTTCCCAAAAAGAAAGGCTTCGACTTTATGAAACATTTTCCCCAAGCTGTTGCGGCTTATGCGGGTATTGAAGCACTTGGTAAACACGCAGACACAGCCAAAGAATGGACAGACTGGTTCATGAAGCTTCAAAAGACTCCCCAAGAGATCCACGAACTGTCTGCAAAGGCAACAACAGCAAGAGACACTATCACGCAGATTCAGAATACTCTGGAGGCTCGACCTGACATCATTGACGGGGATGATGCTCGGCCTATGAGGAGGCAGATTGACGAGGCTATCAGGAATGCAACTGCTGCGTTGGATGAGATGACGAAACTTCTTCAGGAGATTAGCAGTGATGGGCTGGAGGGGACCAGGTTTAGCGGCCTTGAGGAGTTTTATAATTCTTACAAGTACAAGGATGAGTGGGAGGAGAAGATCAAGTTGGCTGATGCCGAACTGGAGAAGCAGCTGGCTGCACTCAGCAAGCTCATGGTCAACATATACTCGTAAGTTTCAAACCACATATGCGAATTCTTTTGCTGACTCTGAATCCAGACGTGCTTTGATGAAACCAGCTCCTCCTGGTTTCGACAATCCAGTGCCACCGCCAGCTCCCGGGCAGTCTTCGGATTCCCCCGATGCGCGGCGCTCAAGTACAGCACAGCCAAGTCCAAAGTCTAGAACTGGTTCGATAGATCTAGATCCTCCTCCCGTAGGAAGATATCGTAAATCGGTCGATGAAGACGTTGCAAGGTCGACGCCCTCTGAAGTATCGACTGAGCCGACATTTGAGACTGCGAAAGAAGCCGCAACCGAAGAAAAGATCAAAGAGCCCGAGAAGGATGACGGTAGACCTGAAGCTCAACATATTACCGATGAAGGGCCTCCAGAGTCCCCCAAAGGGGTTAAGCTCAAGGTTGATGATAACCTCGCCGATATTCCAACACCATCACCCAAAATTGAACCTGAAACCCCAAGCGAAGTCTCACCCAAGAAAGAAGAGCCCACCGGAACAAAACCCGCGCAACCAACTCCAGTCGAAGCCAAATCCCCACGACCACCAGCACCTGCAGACGATCCCGAAGAACTTCTCCTCGATGCAGCATGGAACGGTGACATCCAAGCCTGCAACAATGCCCTCCGTCACGCCTCTCCTTCAACCCGCGATCAAAACGGCTTCACACCCCTCCATCTCGCCGCCGAACGCGACCACCTCGCCATAGCAATGCTCCTCCTCGACAACGGTGCCAACCCCAACGTCCGCGCCAACGGTGGCCGAACACCACTCCACCTGGCCGCACGATATGCATCCGCTGCGCTCGTAGAATTCCTCGTCGATGACGGAAAGGCAGACCCTAACGCTCGTACAACAGATGGAAGAACGCCGTTGCATTATGCTGCTAGTGTTGCTGAGGATGGTGATGATGAGAAGAGGGAGATTATTAGGATCTTGAGGGATTGGAAGGCTGATCCGACGATTAAGGATAATAAAGGAAGGACGGCGAGGGATGTGGCGCAGAGGAGGGATTTTTGGGATGTTTCGGCAACGTTGAGGAGGGCGGAGAAGAGGTGGGAGGAGGAGCATCATCAGAATTGGTTTCAGAGGCATGGGCTTAAGCGATAGATGAGGATATTGAGATATAGAGCGATGGATCTTTTTGAGATGCTCAGTAAGTGAAAGTGAGTTATTTGTAATAGGAGAGCATCTGGCAGGAATAATGCTTTGGTAAATTCAAATCATTCATCTAGGCGGACTACTAGATACAAGAACTTAACAGCATCCACCAGAACCGCAACCTTGTCCATGATAATGCTCATGCGCCTCCGCCTCATCCCTCTCCCTCACCCCCTTGGCCTCCTTACTAACACAACTAACATGAAAAAGAGTCAACTTAATCAACCCAGGAATATCCCTAACCAACCCAACATGTTCCTTAAACTCATCCGACTCCCTAAACTTCATATGCGCCTCAATACTGGGCCATCCAATAAACGCCACAAGCATACTCCCCGTCTTGCCCTCCTCTCCTTTAATAGGTACATCGTTCTCTACACTCCATCCGTAGCTGATACCGCGCCAGTCACGAGAGGTCTTGAGCGCTAAGCCGGTGAATTGCTCGAGACGACGGGTCGCTGTTGCGCGGGATGCGACGTCGTAGTCGGAGGGGAAGAATGCTAGAAGGACTTCTGTTACGGGGGAGCGGGTTTTGTCGAGGACGTCTTCTGGGGGGAAAGGGGTTAGGGTGACGTGTTTATTGATGGATTTTGAGAAATCGACAATGGGTTTGAGAGATTCAATGATAGGGCCATGGTCGCTAAACCTATCAGTATCACATAAACCATAAAACGTCCGTATAAACTTACGCGCTCTTGGGGTATTTCTCGTGATCCTCAAGACTCTCCCAATCAAGAAACAACCATAGTGTAGAAGGATTCTCAATCTCAACACCAGTATAGACTCGTCGAGCACCGGGTTGTTTCAGCGCTGTGTCGATGGCATTTTGATAGGTCTTTGCAGCGGCTGATTCATCAAAGACGTTGACACCCTCGTTGAGAGTAACGTAAGAGAATTCTGTCACGTTTTTGAGTTTAGAAGCCATTGTGAGAAAGATTTATGATGAGATGATATATGATACGAGCGAGTTATGATGTTGAAGTAGGTATGAGGAGGGGTAAATAAGGTGATGGATGGGATCTGGTGGGGTCGAAACACGTGCTTCTTCCGTTGATCCGCATGGGACAAGGGAAGACATCGCCACATTGATATTGAGTCAGTTTAACGATGAAGATTGAATGAAATATGAGTCTACTGAATTCATGAGGGCTATTGTTTCTCATTCAAGCCTTTGAGCCACTGGCTTCACCTCCATTCTGTGCCTTGAACTCATTTATAGCCTTCTCAGTAACCCTCATAGCCTCCAATCCAACAGGAGCACCAAGATAAATCATAGATTGCAAAACCGCTTCTCGAATCTCAACTTCCGTCAAGCCATTCCTCATCGCTCCCTTTGTATGCAATGTCAACTCAGGCCATGCCTTTTGAGCCGTCAAAAAAGCCAAAGCTAGAACATGTCAGTAAAAGATATTTCGATAGAATTGCATCACTTACTAAGAAGACTTCTCTGCTTCCTATCAAGACCAGGTCTCGTCCAAACATTTCCCCAAGCATATTCCGTAATGAGCTCTTGCGCGGGTTTCCAGTATTCGTTTTCTAGACTTGCGACTGCTTTGGAGACGTATTCTTCTCCGAGAACTTCTCCGCGGACTTTGAGGCCCTTTTTGAAACCTTCGCTGAATTCTTGATTTTGAGACATGATTTTCAATTCTGAGTATGTTGCTTATGATGATTACCGTAGTTCGCTTGTCCATTGATGATGTTATATACATTGATGACGGAGGTCGTACTCCGTGTCCGGGACTCCGCAATCGGAGATCCCGGCATTTGATGGTGGGCCCGGTTGCGGAATCGCCGCGGTTCCCTTGCGCCGAATGCGGTCTCTTTCACATGGAATTTCTTTAAAGATATTTGTTTCATGACACTTATAAGTCTGATCACCCATACTCATGTTAGATGTCAATGTTGTCATGGCCAGACTGACAGAGAGTCGGATGAGAGGCTCCAATATTTGTATTCTTCTTGGAACGTAGAAATTTCCGTATATGCTTTGCTTTCAAGTTTTATAGATTATTTTCTTGTTTCATGGGCTCAAAGGCCTGGGGTATCATATCGTATTCATTACCCATATATTCATCATTCCACAACAAAGTCTCCTCCTTCTGTGAATTCATTATGCATACTCAACTCCTCAAATTGGGCAGCCAAGTTCCGTATATGTCCATCCCCAGGCTTCGTAGCCTCAAGGTCAAAATCCAAAACCCAACTCCCAAACGTACCACTCTCATCTTTACTAGGCGGCACATCCTGCTTCGGCGCTTCAAGCGCACGCATGAGTTTATTCGCTTCAGCAGCAGACATACTCCCATCCCTCATCGCCATAGCCAAAAGACCTTTTCCGACAGGCTCACAGACTGGAAAGCAAGCGCCTAGGTCTTGACATGCGGCGAGACATACTAGGAAGTAGAAATGCCAGTGGGCTTCTTCCATGCTTCCGCGACGGCGGTGTTTTTTGGTGAGGCTGGGAGCTTGGATGGTTTGGTTTCGGAGAGCAGCGTCGCGGATTATTGTGTTGCTGACGTGCACTACTGCTGAGCTTAGAACGCTCAGGGAGTGAGCGCGGGGATGGTAGAGGCGGCTGATGAGGATTAGACGTTGAAGTTGGTTTATGGATGCTCGTAGTGCTGCTTTGGGAGGTTGTAATAACGAAGGACTAAGGTGTTGGTTGTTGGGATCCATGATAAATGTGTGAAAGATGTGCGTAATAGCAACATGGAGGAGAATACTGCATCTTGTCAGTCAACTTCCTAAAGACTTGGGCTTATATCTTACTTGAACGCCAATACATGATCAGGCATATTCCCCCGATCAATCGACGACATCTCCTCCGGTAAAGAATCCGTAAAAGATAATATCTTCTGATACTTTGCCTCTACAAAAGCGAGAGGAATCCTCATAGAAGCAGTAGCCCCATCATCATCCTGCGCAAAGTAAACCGCTATGACCTCCTGCATAATAGTCCAGAGCTCACATAGCGCTTGAAACGTTTTGCCTGCGTAGTCAGGAGTGAAGTGTCGAGGCCAGTGAACTGCTAACCTTTCGTCTATCGTGTCCTCGTTGCTCCGTCCGGGGACTGGAAACATTGGTGGGAACGCTATGGGTTTTGATGGGACCCAGAATGTGTTTAGTCTGATGTTTTAGTGAGACGTGGAAGATTTGGGGGATGGATACGTACGTGAGATAGCTGTATGCTCCCCAGGCTGTGTGGGCCATTGCGCGTTTGGTGTCGGGGTCTAAGCTATCGAATGATGCTGCGTTTTCTGGCGTGTGAGGGATGCCGAATAGCTTCATCCTCTCTGCCATTGCGCGGCCGTCGTCGAGAAGATCATTGCTCGAAACACTAGATCTTTCGAGATGGCAGCTGACGCTTAGCATGAGGATGGCAGCGACATTCACCAATGAGTCAGATGATCGCTCAGCACGCCATAACACGCCGGCGTCTCTCATAAAGTCCTGGCTTAAAGCGCCGACAGCTTCGTCGATCACAGAGTAAGCTTGCTATGATGATGGATCAGCGTCAGCTATGACAGTAGTGGCGAGTGGCAACATACACAGGCGTGGGCCAGCAGGGCATTCACCAGAAATGGTGAACAATATTGATGTCGGCAGTGGACGAGGTCGCCTATAAAGAGGTTTGGGTCGAAGAGGCCAAATATTGAGTGATTGCCTTGGAGGTACAACGAGATGGCGCTGGCAGCGACTTCATCGTCAATGGACACACCAGTCCAGTACCCGATCTGCAGTTGATGTAATCTCTCATCGCAGTACCTTTCACGATGAGGACCAGTAACGTCTTCTTCTTCTTTTATACTAGGCCTCTCAAACGATTGAGTATTCGGTGTAGCATTGGACTGATCATTGCTCGACGATGTCGACGGTGACATGGTGTCAGACGGCGACGACCCATCAAGCAAAAGCCCTTGAGGTGAGCGCAGAACAGGCTTCAATCGCGGATCGGCACTCAAAGATGGCAGGTCTATAGGGAAGAGAGTAGGATACGCCATACCATGTCGAACCGTCAGCTCAAACTCAAGACCTGAAGACGTCGGCGGCGACATTGCCTGCGCAGTCCGTATACTGGAGGGCTGAAGCCTGCCATGCATACTGCCCTGTAACGACGACAAGGCATCAGAGAGGTTGCTGGTACTTCTGAGCTGACGGTGTGCAGCGAGGGCTTCATCTTCGGGAAGCGACAGTAAGAACTCGAGAATATCACGGTGCTCTTTGAGTTCTCGCTCGATATTGGCGACATGGTCAACGCTGTAGACACATGTCGCTCCCCATTTCTCACACTTGGAGCAGCTTGGTCTTTTACCATCGCACTATATCATCAGCAGTGGGTCAGACAGGAAGGTACCAGAGGTCGAGAGATGAGAGACAAGAGACTTACACGGGCTTTTTTAAGGCGGCAGTTCTCACAGGCGTTTGGCCTGTTTGCCCGCTTCCGCTTAGCAACCCGCGTTTCCTGATCCTGGCCTTGGTCCTGACCACCAGGATTACCCTGAGCATCAGGCACAGGAAGTATAGTCTTGTACGGCATGACGTTACGCCCACCGCAAGGTATTCAGTCTCCAGTACTTTGGTGGTAGTGGTTAGCAGAATGATCAGCCCGTCCAAGGGTGCGGTAGTGCCCCTGGACGTGCGCTCCTACAGGTACATTCAGCCCGTGTCTTTTGGCGGTTCCGTGGTACTGGGCTGCGTTGGGGTTGCGTTGCAGGGGAAAGGGGTCTGCCATCAGAAATATCTCGATCGTGGAGTGAACAAGCCTCCCTGAGGATCGGATCCGGCAGAGAGAGTGTGAGATATTTTCATGCTGAGATTCGATTGGACGGGAGGCCTGCTTAGCTTGCCTCTGACATCATCCAGCCAGCCTCTTTTTAACGCTTGGCTGTTTGGGGAAAGGATCAGGCACATCGGTTATGGCTCGGGTTTAAGACATCTGAGAGAGCCTGTAAACAAAAGATCCAACCGTGCGGTTCAGGTCCGATTTTAGATAATTATTTGATATGAGATTTGAGAGAATTATCTTTCTTGCTATGGCCCTCACTTCCAATGGATTAAACGGCATTACTTGGAGAAATGAGCTCAGCCTCAAAGTTACGCTTCATCTTAAGATCCGCAGATAAGCTCTCGGATCATATGGCGGATAATCCGAAGCCTGAACACGATTACACTGTTTTATTCTTAGCTATGTATCTGCCTCAACGAGATATGGGATCATTTCTCACTACAAATTAATACCTCCCAATCATTGGATATGCTGACTCTGCCTAACTTGAAAGACTCTATGTCTCTATTGTCTTTATTTCCGGCGCAATCTTTCATCTAAGGCTCTTACTGAATTCTAGTAACTGCAACACCACGATAATAACCTGATGAACGATTTCAGAATAAGAGTGCAAGTCGAATTTTAGATTTGTGCTGGATTTCTAGACCGTAACTAACCTTTAGGTACATGAGCTTCATGGGATAATATGCCAGCTTCGATCAAACCAAGTCTCGGCAAACTTACTGACATCCCGTTCCCGATGCCAAGATCTTTCTTTTCATGGATATCACCAATAAATCCCAAAGCTCTCGATCTATATTCATTAGTTCTGTCTCCACGTTCATACTTCCCACTTCATCGTGGAGAACCAAGCATTTTATCTTATGATGATCAAAGACATCTCGGCTCTACCCGCAAGACCAGGAACAAAACGCCGGTTCAAGTACACACAACTTTACTACCACGTAATCACAAACTATTTACTCTTGGCCTGTATGCTTCAGGAAAAGTCTTTGCCAATTCATGTCTCACTACACAAAACGTGGTCAAAGTGAGACATCAACATCTGCATCCAGCCAGTGGGTCAAACGGCAAACAGTAATCCCTCCGCATTCATCATCTCAACCACGTAAACCATCAGAATTTATTAATAACTCCGGTCCGCCTTATACAAGACCTCCACCCTTTCGAAACCAAACATCAACCCCGTCTCAAAAAAATGTCATTTTGTTTTACCACCAAACTTCCGGGCTCTCGTCCTATACTCTCGTTCAAGCCTTGAAGGCTTTATTCACTATGGCAACAGTCGAGCTATTCCATTATCATCCTTCGTTTATTCTTGCTCTTATTGGTCTTGGTTTGTTTTCTGTTTCGGCGGTTGTTTGTTTGTTGCAGATGGTGCGATGTAGGACTTGGTTCATTATTCCGTTTCTTTTAGGTTGTGCAGGTAAGTGGGCGGTAGCCTCAAAAAGAAATGATGGGGGAGGACTAACTTGCGTAGTTGAGGCTGCTGGATATACTTGTCGAGCCATAGCTGCTACTGAATCACCAGACTGGACTTTTCTTCCTTATTCGATTCAGACTTTTGCGTTTCTTCTGAGTCCTACTTTGATGACTGCAAGTATTTATATGATCCTAAGAAAAATCATCATAGTTTTGGATGCAGATGTTTATTCACTCGTTCCGGTCAGAGTCATACCGAAACTCTTCATCTTTGGCGACTTGGTCTCGCTCGCAGCACAGTTCACGGGTATGTCTTGCTTATTCCCCATCATATCATAAATTAATCGAATTTTACAGGTGCTGGCATCTTGATCAATGCCGAGTCAGTTGGCAAACAGAGAACAGGCCAACTCATTATCATTGGTGGTCTAGCCTTTCAAATCTACTTTTTTGGGTTCTTCACATCCGTCTTGCATATTTTTCACAGTCGCATGCAGGACAACCCAACTCGTCAGAGCACAAATCTGACCATACCTTGGAAACGCTGGATTGTCATTCTTTACATCGCCTGTGGACTCGTAATAGCTCGATCTGTTTATCGTGTGATCGAGTATGCCACCGGCCCTCTTGGGATTGTCCAAGCTACAGAAATCTACTTTTATGTCTTTGACGCCGGATTCATCTTCATCACTACACTCCTTCTCAACATATTCCATCCTAGACAACTCGCTACAGTTTCAACAGATGATCTGAAAGATATCGAAACTGTCATCGTCACTCCTTCTAAGCCTCCGCCTCGGTACCAGCCACCGACTACACCGCCAAGGTATCTACAGCCGCCACCTTATCTCCCTTCTTATGCGAATCTCAGGAACCGTGGACCATACTATCATTACCCTCAGTCTCCGTACAGGGCGCAATCATATATCCAGTATCCGCCGCCAATGCACTATTACCAACAGAGAAGACCACCGACTCTGGCTCATCATCGTCCACGGACTAACAGGACTAACAAGAGCTTCAATCCATCTCTGAGTCCTTCTTCTAGTGTCGTGAGCATATACAATCCTCATACCGGTCAATATGAGCCTTTCAGGCGGTAGTGACAGCATTCATCACGTTGGGGCATGGGTTGTAATGGGATATACCCATATGCTGGAGATTTATACAAATTCTATGTCTATTACAAAGTCAACAGGAGCTGTATGTTCACCTGTTGATATCCCGTCTTTATATATATACTTCGAACTAGATTACCTGAATATTCTATTCACTATCATCTTTCTATGTTCTTCTTCAACCCAATGCCAGTGCCTATTCTTCACGGTCCTATCCCAACGTCTCAACCTCCTCCAAAATCGCATCATCAAATAAGAAAGAAAAGCTCGTACAATAACTCCTAATCTGAACACTCGGCCCAGCCTCCCATTGAGCCTGCGTCCAAGAGCACGTCATACTCGCTAAAAAGAAGCCCCCAGTCGTGTCAATGAACCCAGGCATACCAGCAGTCATACCTGTTCCAGGTCCATGGCCACAAGCAACAAATCGGTCGCCGCAGTTAGCAACATTTGTGATCTTGACCCATGCGGAAAACTTGTATGTCTTGCCGGGTTCGATCCAGGATGGGTTGATGTATTGTCTGGAGCCCATCATTGTAGACATGGGCACTGTGCCACTGTAGAAACCGGATTGACTGCCTGAATGGAACTCCGAGGAAGATAGGGCTAAGGATCCGGACATGGCTTGCCAGGGGGCAGTAGTGGCATCTTCTAAGCCCGGGTTAAGGACACGGTTGGAAGGGATTTCGGGGGCAGATGCTGTTGTCGTTGTAGCCTCAGCGGTTGAGGTTGGCACCAAAGTGGCAGAGCCTGAGGTCGTCTCGCTCTCAAGCATGGTGGTCGACTCCTCCGAGAAGGTCGTTGAAGCATCTGTTGTCGCTTCAAGTGTAGTCGTAGGCTCTGCGCTTGACGTTGACAAAAGAGTGGTCGGGATTGACAGGTCAGAGGCGGATTCGGTCTCAGAAACAGTCGGAGTGTCATATGTGGTAGATGATCCTGTTTTCGATACCAGAGTCGTTGAAGTTTCGATCGCAGATGTTTCAGACTCAGTATCAGTGCTTGTAGTTACACCAGAAGCGGCCGACGAAGAGGGCTTGCATGGCGATGCTGAAGCAAGCTGGCACAGCACCAAAAGCTACAGAGCTGACTGCGTGAATCTCATGGTGATGAAGTCGGAACCAATGCAACGANNAAACAAAAAAACAAAAAAAAAAAAAAAAAAAAAAAAAGAAAAGGCCCAGGAAAAGTCGAAGAAGCGAAAATAACTTTAAATTATACTTATTATCGCCTTTCATTTAATTACTTTTACAGTAGTTACTCTAATTATTGGGTGAACTATCGTTTGGAACCTGGGCTATTGGCAATAGCGCATAGCCAAGTGTGTTCGGCCAAGATGGAAATGGGCTGATCTCGCATTCAACAACTAACAAAGTTAGTCATAGCGGTTTCCGACGTCCGAATACACGATGGTGTAGATGCGTTTCTGTACATCTGCTTCCTAGAGTGTATTTCCACTGAATAGACTTGCATTTGTCTGCTTCCATTTCTTACTCATCAGTAAATTAAAAACTATATCACTCGAATGAATATCTTAGTCTCTTTCTTCTTTCTTATTCCCTCGCAGTCATATAACAACAGCAAACTCTAACCCTCATCCTAACGTCTCATCCTCCTCCAAAGCCGCATCATCAACAAAGAAAAAATACTCTGTTATTTCTCCCTTCCTAGTCTGAACAGTCTAAACATTCAGCCCAGCCTCCAACTGAGCCTGCATCAAAGAATACATCACATTCGCCAAAGAAAAGTTCGAAGTCTGTGCGATAAACCCAATTGGACTTGTTGTATCTGCTCCAGGACCATAGCCACAAACAACAAATCGATAACCGCAGTTAAAGGTCTGTGGAATCTTCACTTATGCGGAGAACCTGTGTACCTTGCCGGCAATCGCCGAACTAATATAATACAGCATCAAGCAGTAATGGAGATGAGTTAAGTATAAGGTAAGTTAAATTAGATGATAACCAAGTCTGAAAGTCTTGATTGCTCAATACTAACCGACCCATTATTACATATAACCCCCAGAGACAGGAATTTCTCAGGTTCGAGCAAGCGAGGGTTAAACTCTTCCTCTTGAAAGACATGAGCAAAGCCAATTCGCCGATAGCTTATTACAGGCGAGGTACATAGGACAGGCTCCAGAATAAGACAATCCATAGAAGGGGATGGATCAAGACTGCATTGTAACGTGAGCAGCGTAAGATTTGTGCCGTTGCTGAAATTAACCCCGGAGTGATCCCTTAGAAGAATAATCTTGATAAACCTACCGCTTTCCAAAATAATTTCTGAGTATCTTTTTGTTGTTTGGCGAGAGTAAGTTGCGCGAGTCAAAACACCTCGTATTTGCAACTGGCCCTGCGAAAATCCACCGTTTTGCAGCTGAATGAGTATAAACAGTTTTTCTATCTCGGGAGAAAATAACTCAGTATAGATAATAGGACCATCGAGAGAGGCCCATGACCATGATGGTGCTCGATAGTCCAGAGTCTGTTTCGTAACTGGGCGTTCTACTGAAAATCCCAGTTGCCTCTCGAGATTGGCCTCCCACATACCAAATGCGTATTCCTTGCTGATGAATCGCTCAAAGTAGCTAGCAATGCCCTTTAAAGCAGGGAGTTTGTCGCTCATGTACGTGAACTGGCTTTCTGAATAATGCTGAATAATACTTTTCCACTGTCGAATTATGGAGCATGATACACAATCGTGATGGATCCAGGCAGAGAGAATGGTCAAAGGCTCAGGCAGTTGTCTTTTTAAAGTACCATCAAAGGGTACACCGGTTGGGAATGCCTCGCATTTGAGCTCGTGGCGGCATTCCCAGAATATTTGCTCTTCTGCAAAGTAAATAACCCTTGCTGCTAGCATTCTCTCTTGAAAGATCCAACCCCTTTTGAAGAAAGGCGTACATCGTAGCTGTCGATGGGTGTAAAGGGTATCGATGATGTTATATGTCTGAGTCTGGGTGTCCGGGAGAGGAGCTGCTCGAACACATCCGAGGCGGACGTTGTCGGGGTTTCTACTCCGAAACAGTCCACCGTCAGGCCCATCTGTTGCCGAAGCCGCGATATTGCATAGTCCATTGGCGTAAACTGATCCCATAGATGCAGACTCATGCTCCCAATCTTCCCACGAGTCTTGAATGATGCACAATGCGTCGATCCAGAGATATCGTACGCCAAGTGCACGAGTAACAACTATAGCGTCCCGGAATGTTTTTGGCAATTCTTGTATTGGTGAGCCCTGAAGTAGCTCATTCATATTTGAGGACAAAAGTCGAGGCTGCTTTTTGACATCCCACCTGTAGCTCAATGTGATATAAGTGCGTGCCTGACTGGGGTTCTCTGGCCGCAAGACGAGTTTGAAGATTTTGTCTTGGGACCGCCCTATGTCTAACAGCCGGGTTGGCTGCCAGCGGGCCGCATCTTTCCCCCGTTTACATAATTTGTGACCTTTTTGGCATGACTGTATCCATTTCGAGATTAAACTTATCGTAGAAGTTGAAGAGGTAGAGGATGCTAATAATGGCCGAGCATTATACCGAGCCCAAGAGCTATCTTCCATTCAAGTCAGTTTTCTATTAATACAGCCCGCAAACTGTGTATCAACAAAGGTAAATGTCACTCACTACTTCTGGGCATTAGCTTAAAAGGTATGTATTTCGAGTGCTGTTTCGACCCTGGACAAACAATCATGAACAGGATAGCAGGTGATTCGTGGTCATGTTGGGTAATATAATGCATGCCATCCCAGTCTGTTGCGGAACCGTTCGTCCAGGTCAGTTGGTAGTCATCATCATAGGTCAATTTGCCTGACACAAGCATCTCCCATATTCTGCAACAGATAAAGCAGTTATGTAAGGCCGCGTTTCGAAATGACTCTAGGGAGTCGTGGTGCCGTCGCATTGGCCACAAAGGATTATTACGCTTCTCTTCCTCCCAATCGACCAAGTCGAATTGTAGAGCATGTTTGCAAGTCAAACAAAGGGTGCTATATGCCATATTTGGAACCTGGGCAGCAATTCCAAATTACGTCGCTGATACACTGTAAAGATTTGGAGGAATATAAAAGTATATGGGGTCTAGTTGATCAATTGGGGGGATCGGCTTGTCGAAAGCAATATATTGAGGCAAGCTGGCTGTCTATAGTAGAACCTTTTGTTGGTTGTGCCCTGCTGTCAGCCTGTTATTTCAAGCCATTAAATAAATGCCTTCCGTTGCTCTCAGCCTATCGCTACAGCAGGGCAATCTGCGATCCCATACGACAAGAGCATAAGCCCACCATTACGCCTGCAAGGCACCGTTTTAGGCTATCTGTGCGAAAAGGCAGACATAGTCTACGTATCATCTCCGGCAAAGGAACGCAGTGAGAGCACCGTATCTGCAATCACGGCGAAATAACGTTTTCAGAGTCATTGGTAAAGCAAGCGCAGATTAAAGCCAAGATAACTTGCATTTCCGTGCAATATGTGGGGGCTTGGAAAGGTAATGTTGGGGGCCTGATAAAAAGAGAGGCTGCCCAGCAATAGCACGTTTAATGAGCTAAACGTCTTCATTCAACAACTCACGAAATAACATGCTTGCATCATAAACTAAATTACAATTGTCGGACCTTTTCTCGAGAGAAATATCCCAAAATCTTCTGCATGGTAGTCTTCTCAACAACACTATCCCCCGTAGCTTTACCCGTCGAATCTACAAACGTCGAAACAAACGTCCTACCCTGAATACACCCAGCATTCGACTGTCTAATCTCCTGTCCCTTCCTCACAGCAGCAACAATAACGCAATTCGTCTCGTTATTCTTAACACCGAGATCGAACCCAGTCTCGAAGCCCAAAACATTCGCTTTGCCTAACAGGAGGGGTGCTGTGCCCGGTTCGGCGCGGTAGATGTTGTAGGATTCTATGTCGGTTGCGCCGTTCCAGGATACGAAGCCATGGACGGTGTCGTCTTTCTTTTCGAGAACAAGCGCGGGGGGCCAGTTGGCTGGTGTGCCGGTCCAGACATCTTTGAAGGCGCGATAGCTTGTGATTGTCTCGTCGTAGCCGAAGCGAGCTTGCCAGCGAAGATCATGGCCGTCGTCAGGGCCATATTCATGAATGACACCACCAGCGCCCCAGCTTACGAACTGGTTTCCATTACTCAAACCCAATTGGTAACTTCCATACTCTGGTGAGACCTTTGCACGATCTGGAGA
This sequence comes from Fusarium burgessii, assembly GCA_002980515.1. Lineage (NCBI taxonomy): Eukaryota > Fungi > Ascomycota > Sordariomycetes > Hypocreales > Nectriaceae > Fusarium > Fusarium burgessii. The sequence goes on along the minus strand of PVQA01001260.1, from coordinate 24,639 downwards.
GAGAATGCGCAACACCTCAGGCTTTTCCTCCGTGTTAGGCGGCAGTTTGAGCTTCAGCAACAATCCACGCGAGTACACCTTTCCTAAATCCTCTGGACTGTTATGATTGTCAAACATACTAAGAATCATCTCCCGCGACGTGACATTATGCGCACGAACGTGATTTTGCCATCTGAATCGTCCATGATGTGGTAAAGCGCCGAAATCTCCACCCTTGGTGTTTCCTCTCAACTCCCAAAGGATCCTACCATTTGAGCGTGAGATCAGATACACAGACCAGAAGTTTCGACTGCTGATGAGGAAGGAATCGTGATTCACTGCCTGTATTGAACTGAGGTGGAAGAAGTCGTACGGATTCCTGGGTCCACCGTAGCCAGAGGATGAGATGAGAGGAAGCATAGAGTCTTCGGGCCAAAAATGATCGAGCGCACTCCAGCTGAAGAGGATCTCCTGCGTTTCGATATCGATCTCAAAGAACATAGAGTCAGCCACAAAGCCATGCTCTGATCCTCCCATTTGCGTGAGGTTATACATAGTAGTGTTGTAAGCCGTGACAAGAATAGTTCCCCTCGTGGTCAATTCCTGCTCATGAAAGTCCAGCGTGCTGAGGAATTTCTCTCCATGCATATTGTTGACGAGGGCATCGAGGCGAATAACCGTCTCCTCGTACTCGCTGTTCATGACGATGACTTCTCCAAATCCATGGCTCGTTTTTCGGTTTCCGCGCCAGAGCGTAAGGTATTGTTCGTTATGCACAGTCTGTACTCGAAGACCCGCAGAGTTATAGGGTGCATCGTCATGTGCGTAGACCATCTCTGCGTTCTGCTTCATGATGAACGAAGCAGCCTGTACAAGACCTCTTTCTTCTCCGCTGGACTGCGGTGTAATGAAGACATAACCTTTTGCGAGCTCTTTTCCATTGGGGTTCCATTCGATGTGAGGTGGTTTATGCGGCGAGCTTTTGAACCGACGATACACATATGTGTGATCATTCTTCGGCCTGACAACGTCAAAGTTACTCCAAGAACGGAACGTCTTAATTCCCTTCTTATCAACACTCTCGCCAGACTTGTCCTCCTTCGCCGCTTTCTCCTTAGTCCCCTTCACATCTTTCCCTTCTACCGCTTTCGCTTTCGCATCGTTCGTCTTCAATTTCGGTGTCGTAGGTTTAACATTATCCGTCACTCCCGGTACAGAATAAACATACCACCAGAAAAGAATATTGAAAGAAATAACCAGAAAAACAAGCCTTTTGGCCCATGGGGAGCCAGATATGACGACCATTATGTTATCGTTACGGAAAAGTGCAGATCGCAAAGGACCCTGGCGGTCGGGGCCTATAAGGTTATTTGTGCCCTACGCAAGGGAGTTACGGGCTGACATGCAATTCTTATCATTCTCATTTTTTTTCTGGAATGAGCCCCTCTCTTAGGAGCATTCCAAGAAAGTCTGTTTGGCGTGGTGAAAGGGCTGAGGGAGATATCCTCCCTTGATAAGATGGTGCGGTGATTGGTCGCGTTTCATTTTGTGGAAATAGAGCTGAGAATAAGTAATTCGATAAATTGCATTGTGTAGCCCTCCGTATCTCGGGCTGTGAAATATTTTTTGTGCAGGTATAGAGTATTGAGACTTAATGTGATTAGAGAAATATTGGAAGTTATCACGGGAAGATTTGAGTCAATACCACCCACGTCGGGTACTACAAATTTACAGTATCACGGCAACTGGAACATTCCCGGCCAATGGGTAACAGTATGTGACACTTCCTGATTAAATAAACCTGACACACTATAAAGCCACATGGTGGTAGTTAGTCAAGAATATTGGGTCGTCAAACAATAGTTAGTGTCTTGATGCTCGACGACAATGCCAATGCGATACAGGCCATTAAGAATTCGAACTTGTTGCCATAACAATATCTCAGGAGCATTTTAACAATCGATACTGTCGGGTCATGAAGGAGGACACAGAGCTCATCAATGTCAAGGACTGGGCATGGAAAATGCGCGGCATATTTGGCTGGCAATGCTTCAACTTACATGCACTTGCACAACGCAATGAGCTCCGATCTTGCAGTCCGTCAGTAACTTACTTCAGAGTTTGTCGATAAAGCCGGATCAGTTCCTTGTTAGTTAATGTGCCCATTCCCCAACATGACAAGATGCATCATTCACATATCAAGCAAACCATCTAAGGCTCGTCTCTTAGACGGCCTGCCCATACTAAGTACGTGGCTGGAAACTATTTCGAGCCGTCTTCATCTAGGGCCCTACCAAAGCAGGGCTTATGCGGCGAGAATGAGACCTCGTACGTTGAACGCTTGGCAGTGCTGTACCGAGCAACAATGTGATCAGGGTCATATCCGAGCCACATGAGGCGCATACTGACCTGCTGGAACACATTGTCTTCCATTAAGGGACAGAGATATTCCACGTCATGATCTCAGAGCTAATTCCCGGCTGACGGGTGGGTGTTTCATCGCCGAGAGTACATGCTGTCGACCGGTCGTCCTAAGGCACTTATGGCACAACAGCCATCTTACGAGCTACTGTGGCCTTGGACTTGCAGAGCTTTCGTGCTTAGTCAAAAGCCACTTCATGATGCCCAGCTCGAGGGGAAGTGGTTCGAAATGACAGTGCATCGATATATCCCAATCTTGTTCGCCCCACTCTTCTAGACCACGAATCAAGAAACAGAATACCCTCCACTGTACTTAGACCTTCGGCGCGAAAGCCTTGATCGTTGTGTTGGGTACAGAAGTGCTCGAATCGTGCCGTGACTTTCACTCCGTGAGTGTTTTTCGATACTTTAGAATGGTATGAACTGAAGGTAATCCGAGGAGTGTTGGGTTGTTTGTAGCATCGGATCGTCTTCATGAGAGATGTTTTCGTCGAGGATGGGTCGAAACGATCGCTCTCGGCATTGCGCTAATGGCAAGGAGGAACTGTCGAGATGTGTCTGATCGGCGGATTTACTGTGGGAGGAGCTGTCGAATTCGTCGAGGAAAAGATGTATCTTCGATGGCGCGCGACTAGAAGTCCTTGCTGAACCAGCCGTTGTGGCAGAGATGTATTCGCAAAGCAATGCCATTGATGTGGGTTTGTGAATAGTGCCGCGCTCGTAACAGCCTCTGTGTCGAGCTTTTCCGGTACCATTCTCAAATCTCGACGCGCTGTAGCTTAAATGACTCTGACTTGCAGCGTCCGCGCCCCTTCGCGTTGTCACCTTGGGGGCGAGTATGGATGACCAAGTTGTTACTACGCTGGCCATTCGTATTGCCAATATAGACCCTTTGCGCAAGTGCTTCGACATGACGCATATATTAAGGCCATCCTTGAATTATTGAAGCCGCCGTTGGGATGATTCTCTCATTCGCGCTCGTACTGAAGGGACTCGATGGTCGTGTGCAACGCGTTCGTTCAACGCGGTCATTCTTGGACTTGGCTTAGGGGCGGTGCGGTTCCCGACAGGATACTGTATTTCGGGTCCTCCATTTCACCATCATTCTCGATATTTGCCAGGCTCTCTTCGATGTCGGCGTCGTCGGCCATGTCACGATAGTACTGCGTCAGGTTGGAGCTGGAAGTAAATAAAAAAGGTAAAGTTGGCGCAGGGCCCCGAGCTTGGAGGGGTAGTGAGGGGCCAGCCCGAGGTGTACCAGCCATGCGACAGAGCCAAGCATACTCTTCAAAAGTTTCGTTTAGGCTACATTAATCAGTAAGCAATTACTAGGTCACCAGGCCGTATTCTAGGTTATCCTTCAATGCGGCAAGTCCTTCAGTTGCCGTACAGGGTTAAATGGTATAGTAGTCGGCAAGTCTCAACGATGCCGATCCAACCTCCGAGATCGCACCACCGTTCTGAGCTACCCCATACACAAGCAACTCCATGCTGCCCAAAGGCAAAGTTGCAGATTATTAATGAGAAATGGGATAATGTCATTTACGCCCTATTTGTATGCAAATAACTTTAGAGTAAAATTGGACATCGTGTGCCGTCTTATAATTCCATCAACCTGATACAGTAGAGGACGAGCGAGATACGACTAAGTCTCCACTTAGAACAGCCAAGAGATAGTTATTATTACTTAACCACCTCCTCCTCACATCACGAAATTCCTTCTTCAACTTAAACACACATCTCGTAGCCATCATGTCTTCCAACGGAGCTGAGCGTCTAGCAAATAGAAGGCCTATCAAGAAGCCTGTCCCAGCTTATCTCCCCTCCCCAGGCTCAGTCCTCACCGTCGATAAGACATTATATACGGCAATTCGCGAAGCACCTCGTGAACTCATTGAGGAATTCACTCTGCCTATCCGATCTGGAAAAGCATGGAAAGCTCCAGCGGGATCAATCGTGAAGATCAGTACGCCTGAGGGTCCGCAGGTTGGTAAGGATATCTACAGTGGATGAGGGGCGAAGAGTGAGAAGAGGATGAGATAGCATGAGAACCTCACTTACACATATAGGTGACTTAAACATCTGGAACGCCCACAACCCCCGCGAACGCTTCTGGGCATCCCGCACAAAACAACTGCACGCCTCTCACGTCTCAACATACGACCGTCTCTGGTCCAACCTGCCCTACATGCGCCCCCTCGCCACCATAATCACCGATAGTCTAGACTGGTACGGCACAGACGAGCACGGTGGTCGCGCACACGATCTCCTCGGCACGCGGTGCGATCCCTACATCAACACTGTTCTCAGCGGAGGACAGTATAACTTCCAGTGTCATTCTAACCTGACACGTGCGGTGTTGCCGTATGGGCTGAATGAAGGTGATGTTCATGATGTTATTAATATTTTTCAGGTCACGGGGCTAGATGAGCAGGGGAGATACTTTATGAATCCTTGTCCGGCGGAGAAGGGTGATCATATTGAGTTTTTGGCGGAGCAGGATTTGCTTATGGCTTTGAGTGAGTGGCTGGTTACAAGTCATTCCAAGGTCGAAGTTACTGACTGTCGTAGGTACATGCCCTGGTGGTGATTTGTCACTTTGGGGGTTTGGAGAGGATAGTGAGGAGGAGATGATCAAGTGCTGTCGACCTCTCAAGGTTGAAGTTTATCGTCTCAAGGATGAGACTTTGCTGCAGAAGAGTGGATGGAAACCTGCTGAGGTTTCTGGTTATAAGGGGCGTCATGGATTAGATGTGCCGCTTGGTGAGAATAGAGAGGAGAAGGCTTAGATAGAAAGGAATCCTATCTAACTATATCAATCTTGCCTAAGCTTATACCCGCCATTCTCAACCATCTTGTGCTCACTGGATCTTCTCAGCCTTGCCCTCAGCGGTCAGAACAGACTCATCACGATGCTGCATCAACGCAACAAGCGCACCACCCGGTCCCGACAACAAAACACTCGTAACAACACCTCTCATAAGATTTGTCCTCTCCTCACCAACCCTCAACTCAGGCTTAACCTCCAACAACTGCTGCAGCGCCCAAATAAGCGCAGCTACGGATCCAGTTGCAAAATCGTAGATGAGAAAGTTGTGAATAGCCGCTGCAGCACTAGACATGGGCTTGTATGAATGAGGTGCAGCGTCAGGAATGAATACTTTGTTCATGCTTAACGACGCTGCGACGCCATCGGGGAAGAGGCCTGGGAGGATACTCGCTGCGATGAGGACGGCGTAGGTAGTCATCTGGCCAACAACAGCGACATTCCACGCAAAGCCATAAGCATGCGACAAAGCAGACTTGTCAAGAACAACCTTTGGCTTATGCGCATCTTGTCCAACACTCAACCTCTTCAACACCACAGTGAAGGCAGCCTGCAGGACAAAGATGTACACCGGAGCAAAGCACCAGACGGCATTAGCCCACTGTCGAACATTGTAGTTCGAAAACGGATACGCCATAAAGATGCATGGCACGATATATCCGAAAAAGAAAGACGGAACGATAGTGTGAAGACTCAAATGGTTGCGAAGATGGACATTCTCAGACCATGAGGATCCAGATGTGAAGATCAAATGAATGAGGTAGTAAAGCGGTGCAACGAAGCCAAAGCCAAGAGACTGCGCCGCAAAACCCCAAAAAGCACCACTATCATCGTCAGTCACATCCTCGGAACAAACATCTTATTAACTTACTTTAGTACAATCGGAGCCCAAGACTTCACCCTCTGCGCCTCAACAACAAAAACCACAAAAATCGCAATCAACTGCGCGCCAAAACAAAACGTAAAAAGGGAAAGTTCCGGCCTCGAGCCATCAGTGACATTCGCCCAGAAGACATTCGAAAAGGCGAAAAAGTCATCTACCGGCGCGAAACCAATGTATTGTTTGAGCAAGAGACGGTTTGTATCAGGGAGGAAGCGTGGGAGCGGGTCATGGGTTATGGATTTTAGCATGGATGTGTAGCCATTGCGATCGAGTTGGAGGATGAGTGCGTCGAAGCCAAAGATTGTGAGGAGGGTGAGGATGATGATGGTTGGGATGCGGGAGGAGATATTGGGAGACATTGTGATTTTGGTTATGGGCAATTGTGAGGATGATGAAGAGAAGATGATGATGATGATTGAGGTGAAGTTCGTGTTGGATACAGTAAGCCCCATCAGGATCCAGTCATGGATGGTAAGCAACCAAGATCATCATGATTTAATCACAGACCTTCAATAGCAAAACTATCACTTTGTCACATTCAAGAATCGTTTTCGACCAAAAATACAGTTGTCTTATTATTCATACCCACGATAATTAATTACAGTCCCAAATAATGTTCATTCCATCATCACCAGGTAGAATAAGGTACCCTTTTCATGTGGACCGCCAGCGTCCAGCAGCATCCTTGGATGCATTTCCACAGCCATTTTTAGTCGAAATAATAACATCAATCCACCAATCTCCATATCATCCTTCCAGCATAACTCCTCATCGCTTCGTAACCCTAGCGCTACTTCTAGTCGAGGTGCGAGTGGAGGCCTTTGCTGGAGCTCGACTCTTGGCTGGAGCTCGATTCTTGGCCGGCGCCTTGGGCTTCGCCTTGCCCTTAGGCTTGGACTTGACCTGGCGTTTGCCCTTAGCTTTTTCAAAGTATGCGTCCACAATCTGAGGAGCAACCTCTTCGATGTACTTTTGAGACTCCCAAGTATTCTCAGAACTGTCGTAGCCAACCCATTCCACCAGAACCTCTGGGTTGCCCTTGCGCACACGGTGCTTTCGAACCGCGAAAACCTGGTAGACATCTCCCTGGGACGGGTTGTTAGGCCGCCCGTGAGTCTTGCTGCGCCAAAAGGCAAAAAGCGCCTCTGGGTTGTCCTCGTGGAGTATTTCCTCTGGGATCCAAGTGCTGTCGCCATCTGTCCATTGAATACGAAGTTCGATCTTGTCTTTTACCCAGCGATAGTTTGCGATGCTTTTAAATTCGTACTTCTTATCGTCGTCATCTTGAGCTGATTCTTCCTGGGGCTGTTCTTCCTGGGACTGCTCTTCTTCGGGCTGCTCTTCTGGCTGCTCTTCTGGCTGCTTTTCGGGCTGCTCCTCTTCAGGCGTCTTCTCCTTGTGCGGTTTGCCATTTGTTTGCGGTTCTGCTACGCGCGATGCCCTCGAGGACCTTCTAGGACTCTTAGTCTCACTTCTTCGCGAAACTCCATTGGGGACACTTTTAGGGGTAGCGGCAGGAGACCTGGTGAAACTTGTGGGTGGCGAAGATCCCAGCTCGGCGGAGGTTATCCTTCTAGGAGAAGATCGAATGGCGGGAGACGATGCAACACGCGAAACGGAAGCAGAGGGTTTTTGCTTGTGAATAGGCGACGAGCGCGTAGACGTGCTGATGCGTTTCTTAGTGTTGGGAGGCGGCATCGTGATAGTTTCACGTCGTCGACTAATGATAGAAACTTCGGCAGTGTTATCGTGATCGGATGATGCGAGAGAAACGTTACTAAGTCGAGAGCGCTGTTGATTTAGGAAGCAAAGTCAGTTGGGTGCCTGATATAAACGCGGTGGGAAGTGCCTTGCAGTGCCAGTGCCGGTGCCAGCTCATTAGGCAGGCACAAACAAGAACCTTCCAGATGAAACTTACGGGACTGCGACCTTCCGACTCCGAAAATCTATCCGCAGCACGTTTGGCGAGTCGCTGCTCTCTGGGCGACAAATTCGGTCGCGAGGCGGTAAGAGGCATGCTTGAGGGTGGAGGTCTCTCTGCCGGCTGTTTGAGCGGTGATGAGAGAAAGTTGAAAATCGCGTTCATAGTGACGGAAGGACGGGAAGATACATGCAATACAAAACACAAACAGACAGCGAAACAAATTGGTTTGGACCGAGTTTTCAAGCAAAAGGGGAACAATAAACGGGGGAACGCGGATTGAAGCCTTGTCTTACGTTGATATGAATAAGGTAAAGTGGTAGTTGGACCGGGATGGACTGGGTTGTTTACTTTTTTTTTTTTGTTTGCAACCGTTGGAAGGTTGCACCTAAGACACTGAGTGAAACCCCCAGACCATGATGCGCGGCGGGGGCCTTTTTTTGCATGAGCAAACGCGACAGGTGACATAATTAGACTAGCGTGGCATTGTCTCCACAGGGAAAAGTGTCTGCATGCAAGCGCTACATTGTCACCAATTATTATCAGACACATCTATCAACCAATTGTCGGTGTCACCAGACAAAGACTGATTAAGAAAGGACAGAAAAATTCAAGTAAAAATCTGAAACTCTACTGCATAACTGTGAACTCACACGGTAAAGAGGGGGAAGCTCAAAAGTGGATTACGTTGACTTATAAGGTTTGGTGAGACTCAAATTCAGTGGCCTCACTCACATCACCACAGAACAACGAGCAAAAAAAAGAAATACTTCTTTCTCTCTGGTATCTCAGGCTTCATGAGCAAAAGAAAGGGTCTGGCCGGGGATTGAACCCGGGACCTCTCGCAAGCTATGCTATAGGGTTTTCCCTAAGCGAGAATCATACCACTAGACCACCAGACCAAATCACTCACGTGATGCTTGTTGTTGAAGGGTAAGCTACAAACAGAGATCATGTAGAAGCAGATGGATGAGAGAGCAGATATTGTAGTATTCTGAAGTCTGAAGCCGGATGAGGATGAGATGAAAGAGATGCGTTTGGATGAGATATTTTTAGAGCCTGAGCTTTAGCCGGCAGAAAGGGATAATGAGGAAAGAGCAAAAGGGTTTCAGACCTCTCTATCTGTAGGGTAATTTTGACATGCACTGTTGCAACCTGGAAGATCAACATTTGTCGCGTGCTGAAAATCAATTAAATAGAAGCGCGTAAGTAAGATAAATCTGATGTTTTTATACTGTCTCTTTTCTTCTCAATTCAACAAGATCGTTACTCTCATTGACTTGTAATAAGACTAGATCCTCCCTTATTTACAGTGATAACGTTCTCCACATAAGCATGAATCACCAAGACAGATGAACCAGTACAGGTCAACAAGACCACATACGAGGACTGATTCAATAGATCTCACGAATTGACTCTTGCTTCTCTTTTCGCATGAAGGCCATATCAAATTTAGATTCAGTTAGGAGAACGTTCTATCTCAGCAAACATAGCTACCTTATCTGACAGGCAGTGAATTGGTGCTTTGCCCATCAAGGTCTCCAAATTGCAAAGGGCCAACAGTGATGTTTCTGACAACTTACCTTGGGCAGATAAAAAAAACAAAACGTATATTAAAGCTACGAAGTTGGTAATTAATGTGGAAAGCATCATTGTAAAAAGCACGATAAGCCGAACCGTAGGCTTTGTACTTACAAGGGCTCAGCTGCTTGCTATGCTCCATGCATCATCTCCGTAGCAGAGTTTCTATCACCCACCAAAACCAGCCATTCATCTTATTGGCAACAAAAACAGCAACAACCTTCTCTTTGCGGCCAATTTCCCCATATTCGCCAATCTTCAATTCGGCACTTGGAAAAACTGCCGTCTCTGGATCCGAGGCCTGCAAGCGATCCCTCCATCGTGGACCAGGCCATGTGGAAATCGTACGATGTGTGGAGATGCACCCTGAAAGGGTGGTCACGTGAGAATCTTCCTTGATGAAGTATTTTGCGATTTTGTCAACAAGAAGACGGTTTAGAAAAAATATTTTGCATTTAATTCTTTACTTTGGATATGGCAGTTTTTGCTGGGAGAAGATGCGCGCTGTTGGTTTTGCGAAAAACGTCATTGTGGCGATACTACTGACATCTTCATCGATACCTTGAAGGCCCAGACCGTCATCGAGGTGCGGTCGAGCCAAGCCGTGGTCCCTGTTACGGTTACTTGTAGGGCTGAAGAGAGGAATATCCCTGCATATCAGGCACTTAAAGAAACGCTACTGATATGTTTAAAAGGTGGACGTCGCCCCTTGGTTGAACCTCTTGTCACCTAAGGATGGTTGTACTTTGATCACCAGACAGTCACAGCCAAGGCACCAATGACACAGTAAGCAAAATTTCATTCAATCAACGCCATGCTACTCCATTATTTCTTATCAACAAGGTTGTAAATCTTTTGGATGTCGGCCAACACAGACTCAAAGTCAATCTTAAGATCCTTGAGAAGTCCATCCTTGAATCCAAACACCCATCCGTGAACAATGGGATACTTGTTCTCGTGCCACGACTGCTGCACATCAGCAGACTTGATGACGTTGCGACACTGCTCAATGACATTCAGCTCGACCAAGCGGTCGTAGCGAGCGCCATCGTCCTCAATGGCATCGAGCTCCTTCTCGTGAAGGCGGTACACGTCGCGAATGTTGCGCAGCCATGGGTTCAGAAGGCCGAGGTCCTGGGGGGTCATAGCCGCCTTGACACCTCCGCAGCCGTAATGACCACAGACGATGATGTGCTTTACGCCGAGATGCTTGACGGCGTAGTTGATGACACCCATAGCATTGAGGTCCGTGTTGCAGACGAGGTTGGCGATGTTGCGGTGGATAAATGCCTCGCCCGGTTCAAGACCGCAGATCTGCTCGGCGGGGATGCGAGAGTCGGCGCATCCGATCCAGAGGTACTCGGGTGCTTGACCGGCGGCCAGGTTCTTGAAGAAGTCGGGGTTGACCTTTGCCTTGTTCTCGGCCCAGGCGCGGTTGTTGTGGAAGAGCCGATCGTGGCTCTGCTGGAGATACTTTGTGATGTCCTTTTCGGCCATTGTGCGCCACTCTTCTGGTTTTGGAGCGGGTGTTGGATCTTGTGTAAAGAATCGTGTTTGTGTTTGAGAGAAGCTGGTGAGTATGGAGCGAGAAGCAAGACGTTGAGATGATAAAGATGTGAGAGAAGAGGAGAAAGAGGAGGGACGGAGGGAAAAGGAAGTGAGCCGAGAGGAAAACATTAGAGGCATCCACAAAGTGCGACGCGGTTGCAGCTGCAGTGATGGTGCGATAAAATGGATGTGACAATAGTCAACGGACAAGGATAAAAACGGGCAAGACTGCAGCAGCACCTGCAGTAGATCCAATGCCTGGTTACACGTTGGGGTGACACTTTCGGTGGTACTGTCACTGAAAAAATACACGCTATAAGCTTCGCTTGTAAATTCGGACGGAGAGATGCCGAAGGATAAGAAATTTTGGGGATGACGACGTAATTTGTTGAGTAGCCCTTTTTTTTTGCTTCGTTTCTTTTTCCTTGGTTTGTCTCCTCCTATGCATGGATCGTCTCCGCCTGGGAACTCAATTTCTTTAAGCTCAAATTGGTTGGGCGATTGGTGATAGGTTTTGATAACAGCCGAGATCAACATTTCGGTCGCCGGGCCGTTCGTAGCCGTGCATCGGCAGTTGACGAGACTTTTCCGAGCATGTCCGTGAGTGAGTGAGTAATTGGAAGCTATTCGATAACTTTCTACTCTCCGATGTAAAGTGCTTTCAGTGACTGTATTGATGGGTTGTGACTCAATGCAGCGACTGTTAAACCCGGAACCTGGGGACTATCATCACTACCGACCCCACGTAACATCTCAATTTGTATTGGTGGCTTGTTTTATCGCAAACAAAATAAATCGTCATATCGCCGAATTGCCGGATCCCGGAGATGTTCATCTCATAACCCCACGTTTTGACTCACAAACACCAGAAAACAGACCAATTCATATCTCTTTCAAGATGTAAATAAAATGACTTTTTATGCGCCTGCACAACATAAGAAACGCAGTCGCACAAACTACTGACAATCTGGCCATACAAGTAAACATAAAACGTCAACTCAAACCCATGATAACTAAACAAAAAGAAATGGATATGCAGGATCATGTCCAAAAGAAAACTCCAACTAACCCTAAAGTAACCCGAAATGAGATAACCAGCTATAAACCCTTCTCTTCTGTAAGCCGCGCTCTCAATAGTCCTCTCCCAACTGCGCCCTAAAAGCCTCCCGCTCCCGGGCTTGTCTCTCCAGCATCGCTGCAAGCTCCTCCCTCTTATATGCCATTCGCATCTTTTTCGCTATCATCTCTCCCTCCTTTTCAACTTCACCAATCTCCTTTTCGAGTGCTGAACAAGCTTGGTTGGCGGCCTGCAACATCTCGGAGGCTTTCCGTTTCTGTGCGCCCATCCGTTCATACTTTTCCTTAAAAGGCTTTATCTTGGCCTCAAAGTCTTCTTTTCCTAGTTCTTGGAGCGGCTTTGCCTCCAGGAGGCTTAGATGAGGAGCAGTGGGGATTCTTGGGATGTAATCTTCGAGATATACCTTCTCGTCCTGTGCGATTTCGGCGCCAAGGGTCTTCCATTCCTCCTCAAGTTTTCCATGCTCCTCAGTCCGTGCCGCCTGTTCGCTATAAGACTTGCTCAGATCCTCCTTATTCCTCTTCACCACCTGGCTGTGCTCCCCGTGGTCTGCGCGGCACTTCTCGGTTTTCTGGTGAAGAGCTATAACCGGGGGAACTCCCAGGCGTGCAATGGAGGCTTCATACTGGTTCAACGTCTCCTTGACATCGAATGCCATGGGATCGGCCTGCTCGGAGCTTCTGCGCTTTGAGTTGGACACAGGAATTACTTCGGTGCTGTCTCCACTGGACTGAGGAGATGCGCGTTGAGGAGATTCGGGGACGTTGTAGGTATCAGATATGGCGGGCTTGGGGACTATAGGGCGAGATGTCATGAACCTGACAAGATTGTTACTCTCATCAGTGAAACGGCCATCCCGGGTCCTTCTTCTACCACCCTTGGTACCCCCGGGCGTCTTTCCCCGGCGCGTTGGTGTTTCGACTCTGTCAACATTGGAGCTTTCACGTTCCAGTGAAAGACGATGCGGCAAGCCAGAACTATCGGGCGTCAGAGGAGCAGGTGACTTGAGCTTGCGACCCCTTAAAGCGTTCTTAAGACAATTTATAGGGTCACCCATCCAGTCTCTGCTTCCCGATTGAATGGTCTTATAGCGACCAAACTCTCGAGCTCCCATTATGGCGAAAACGCCGCTCAGCCAGGAATCCTCCGCCTTTGGGCCCTCCTGGAACTTCATGTCAGCGATGGAAGAATCCTTTTATATGATGGGACTTACTGCTCTGTCATATTCCAATTTGGCATCGGTACCAAGTCTTTCCTGAACCCACCAAATAATCTTGGCGCGTACATCTTGGTCTCGGCCATCTGATACTACAGGTTCGTAGTGTAAAGCTTTTACCAATCTCTCAGAGGAATGAGAAGCAGGACTAGATGTAACATAGATGACCGACCAGAGGTTTCCTTCACTCTTGTGACAAATAGGTGCAATGAAAGAACTTGACTCCGTGGGGATACAGTAGTGCGGCGTCTTTACGTCTATAGTATCAGACTTAAGCACCTTGATGTTGAACTCCTTGAACTCTTCTGAGAACAAGCTCAACATATAGTCCATGTTGACGTTGGTGATAGTCTCATGCTTGGCGAGTTGTGAGAGGCAACCATCGGCTTCACGACACTGCGACGAAGGCGTTTGCGGTCTGTTAACACCAGACTTGTTGACATTTTGTCTGTGATTTTGAGAATGACTGTGTCGCTGCACGGATTGGGGAGTCATTATGTTGGAGAAAATAGACGGTATATATAAAAAGTCAAAAGGTAAACTGGTCGCGATGCCCATCAAGAAGGATAACGCTATACGGAGCAGGTCTACACTGAACCTATATACTCAATCACAACACAGTAAAGACAGTACATTCACAGGAACTACAAGTTCCATCACTTTCTGACGGGTATCAGAAAACGTGAGTACCCGGCCGCAATGCAGAGCGCTGTTTGATCAATGGTCAGATAGGCAGAGACACAATAAAGACAGACAGCAGTGGCTTACAAGGAGTGAGATCTAGCGGCATTCTGCGTTTTTTCTATCGTTGATTGGATGGTTAACAGGAATATTCTGGGCAAATGCCAACTTTGATGCATCTTTTTCACATCGGCTGGGCAAGAGGAGCGATTTACGATGCGCTAATGCAAGATCTTACTGATGAAAAAGAAACGAAATAGGTCCGTTTTCTTATTTCCAGATGCGGGATTGGTTGGCGAAAATGGCCCCCATTGGGATATGCACTGGGTCGTTTGCTCTTCTGCAGAACCAGATACCCGGCCCTTCACCGACACTAGCTAACAGTACTGTTCTAGAAGATCAATATGACAATTCACATTTATTTGAAGTACACCCTGATTCCTCTAACTGACCAGACATTTCGTGACTCATTCTCTCTTTGTCTTTAGGTGAAGAAGCAATAAGTCCTGTGAGCAAAGACCAATTCTCTTCTCACCGCAAAACTGAGGTGAAGTTATGGTGTGTGTAATCTTGGCATGGCATGTAAGTAGCCGTGTCTGAAAGTGCAGAATCTCAGACGTGGCTTGTGAGAGGCGGGAAACGGGCCAGCCATTACACTCACAGTGTGAGGGTGAGTATCAACGGTAAAGTAGCGAGTGAGACAAGAACACTCGCCAAATTCATTTTTGTTTTAGGTTGACATCTACAACAAGATTATTTGACTGCGCATAGCTTAAGCAGACACTAGAGAATGATAGGAATTAATAACTGTGGATCTTGTATGAGAGGAAAGTATAACAGTTTGGCCAACGAACCGGCGCAAGGGAGAATATGTCTTAGTCACCACACTCACGTGGGGTGGCGAGCGGGATGGCTTAGGAACTTTGGTCAAGCGAAGAATAGAATGACCTATGAGGCTTGGGAATGGCTAATATTATCTTTAGACTTTGCTTACACTAAAGGATTTGGCTAGGGAGTTATCGAGCTAGAAAGAGCATGTCTTTTCCCTTGAGAAGCGCTGCTTAGCGATTAGGAGGCTGAAACATGTGGAATTGGCATTGAATCGCGATACTCTACATGAGGATAAGATGGTTCTAGTGTATTGCTTAAAAACTGTGAGCTTTCCATGGTGGTATTGCTGTACGTTTCGGAACTCTGAAGATAAGGTGTTCTAGAAACGAAACTAAACAATGAAGAGCCGAATCCTCATATCGACTCTCCTAGGAGAAAGTGGTGCTCTCTCAGAGGCAGATCATGGCGTGATGCCCATGGATACATGGTGTGTTACGTACCTACCTACCTACCTTGTTCCACTGTCAAATCCCGACCAACGGCGTCTTCTTTACAACCTACTTTTGCTGGAAACAGCTCAATCCCTGTGACACGTAAGTGGCACCTCACTGTGCTGAACTGATACGACTACGAGCGCTACCGAGACCGCAATCGCAACGTCTGAAGCCATCAGCTCTGGAAGTCCTACCAGTGTCCAAGATTCTACGACAACAGAGGCCACTAAATCTGCCGAGTCCAGCTCCGAAAGCATCGCCGCGTCGAGCAGTCTCTCAATCAGAACCAGTGGCACCAGTTTCCCAAACGACTACTGATACCGAAGCATCTACGATAGCCCCTTCTAGCGTGGTCGAGTCCTCTGCCTCGGTCAGCTCAACGACGACTACCAACGTGTCGGAAGCTTCTACATAGCCCTCTACTTCATCCTCAGTTGATGGTGAATCAACCTCTGAGGAGGTGTTCCCAACCATCGCGCCGTCTTCGCTCGTGAGCACATGAGCTTTATCAGAGGAGTCAACCTCGACTGAGCTAGCTTCATTAGAGACGACTGAGGTTGAGAATTCAACTCAGGATGTGATTTAAAGATGTGACTTCGGTTGTGGCTGAGACGTCTGCTACAGAGGGTATTTCTACCGATTCTGAGAGCTAAACGACTACAGAGTCTACTAGTGAGAGCGAGGCTACGAGTGCTGAGTCTACGATTACGACTGAAGATACGACGACAGCCGATGTGACTAGTACGGACATCACGACTGCAGCTACAACTACTGAAGAGTCTACCACTGAAGAGTCAACCATCGAAGAAACCACCACCGACCTCCCAACAACCACCGCCACCAGTACAGCCTGAACTGACCTCTCCGGTCCCTACCAAGACTCGACAGGCACAACATACGACCTTCAATGCGGCACCGACATGAACATGTACACGACGGTCGACGAATTCACGGCCGACAGTTTCGTGGCGTCCTCCGTCTACGTCGGGTGCGCTGACGTGGAGTTTTTGAAAAACAACAACAACTGTAATCTGTTCAATTCTTATTCGGGGATGTCTGCTATTGATGCCTATGATATTGCTCTTGTGCAGCCTTGAGGAATGGAAAGGGAATTGAAATGGATGGTGACATCGAGTGATGGACAAGGATTATTTTGGTGAGCGTTGTTGGATTGACAGGGGGTTGTTTTGGTAGTTACCTTGCTTCTGTGTTTTTAGTGGTATGAGACAACCCGATCTTACTTGGATAAGATAACAGTATCTCGATCAACTTGATTAAGCTCTCATCTTAAACCTTATTACTGCTTCCAACGTACAGAGTACTACGTAGTACATTGTATCATATCCAATTCTCAGACTATTTTCTCATCTTTCAGCCCAAATATGAATGCGATTACCAAGCGACGAGCCGCGCGGTTCATCGCCAAACCCTCCGATTCGCCTAACCCACCTAAACCCATGATGGACCAAACTCCGCAAAACCGTTGTAAAGTCCGCTTATTCCTTATTAATCAACTGTTCTAAAACAAATCGATGATGCAGAGCGATGGCCCGAATTCTCCGAAATGACTATAACACTCTCTTTTCCTCCATTCTTTCCTTCTCTGTCCTTCTCTGTCCTTCTTTTAGGTGTAGTATCTTTATACCGACGACACGAACCAATAGCGAATATATCCTCCAATCCCTGATGAACGACCATGTCGTCAACACAATCCTCCCGCCATGATCGAGGTCCCGATGTCACTAGCTCCTACGGCTCGTTCCCCAATAATGAAGCCCCCCAACCCTCAAAGCCAACACAACCAGGCACACGCGCCCTCGCCCCCGATCTTCTCCGCGGTCTACTAATGCTCCTTATGGCAATGGACCACATGGCCCTCGCCCTAAACACATGGTCCCACGGCACAGGCCGCGAGACAGAAATGGACGGCATAATCATCAAGCGCTGGAATCGCACGCCCGCGTATATAATCCGAACGTTGACCCATCTTTGTGCACCGGGGTTTACTATGCTTTTGGGCATTGGAGTGGTATACCTTGGCCGATCGCGGAAGAAGCTTGGTTGGTCGAGCGCCAGGATCGCAAAGTATTTTGTGGTTAGGGCACTGGTGCTTACGGCTGTTAATGTTGTGCTGGGATGGGTTATTACCGTGGGAAAAGTGTGGTTTATGAACTTTGTGCTGTTTTCGTTGGCCGTGGATTATTTGCTGGCCGAATTGCTGTGGCTTGTCATGGACTTTACGGAGCCGTTGCTTGCACGATACATTCCCAGTAAATCAGACGACGAAACTGAAGCTCTTCTGGGTCGCGACACTCAGGCATCGGATTTTGGAGCAAAGGTCTCATGGCATGTTCACAATGCGCTCCTTGCGGTGTTGGGGGTAGTAACGATATGGTGGAATATCTGGCTCTCACCAACCCACGGCCACTGCCAAGTTCAAGACCACTCCTCCAACCTCAGCATCCTATCAGCTGGTCAACCCGGACCTGAAGATAGTCCCGCTGTTTCTCACAATCCCTGGTTTGGAGTATGGTTCTGGACAACGATTACAGACCGCGTGCAGTCAGTCTTTCCACCAATGGCATGGGTATCATTCGCGATACTAGGTCTTTTATACGCACGCATCGACGTTGCGCGAACGTGGAATTCCCGTGTCGCGAGCTTGTGCAATATTGCTGCGGGAGTATTCTTCACTATCGTCTTTGTGCTCACACGCGTGTTGCATTTTGGGAATTTATCGGAGGGTTGTTTGCAAACGCCCGAGCACGTTGCGCATCCTGAGCGAAATCAGTATCTCGTCTCGGTGCAGTCATTCTTCTATATTATGAAGTATCCTCCCGACGTCGCGTTCTGGGCATTCACCATGGCTGGAAATTTGTTTCTGCTAGCTTTCTTTGGTGGCATTCCTGCTAGTGTTGCTAAGCGCTTCACGATGCTGTTGGACTTTGGTAGAGCGGCGTTGTTCTTCTACCTCGCACATTTGTTCTTTGTCTTTATTTTTGGTGGATTGATGGTCAATTGGTTTGGCCATGAGACGGAGAATCATGGGCAGTTGGATCCCAACTCTAAACGAGGTATCGACAATGTCTTTGCGTACCTTGCTATTTGGGGCTTGTCCATGTTGCTATTGTGGCCGTTGGTGAGGTGGTATGGCAGGTTCAAGGCCACCAAGCCAGCTGACTCCATTTGGAGGTTCTTTTAACCTCACAATGTAGAACTCACCATTCATAAAATATTAGAGATTTGTACAACATCAATTTAATATAAATTATCACAGCTAAATGAGCGAAAAAGTGTTCCTTGGTGCAAATTACATCGCCCCCCTCGTGTATCCATCTCGTCAGCTTACCATCCCATCTTCAATTGATCTAGAGCCCAGATAATAATCTGTGAAGTCCTCGAATAACACCCGAGCGCCTCCCTCCTGATTCTTCGCGCTCATCGTTGCTTCGACCCGAACTGTCACTTACATTTCCATCGGATTCGATGCTCCTCCGCTCATGTCTTCGCGAACGAGATCGCCGTCGATGATGCGATCGCTTACCATTGTGCTTGTAATGTGTAATGTCATCTCTCATATTCTTCAAGTTATTGCCAAAGTGCTTGAGTTCATACAGCTCGCGAATGAGTTTCTCAACTCCATCTGGGGTCAGAAGTTCCTCCGTCTGGTCACGAGGAGCATGCATATTTTCCTTGATGGTCCTGACAAGCTCAAGGTGCTTGTCCCTGTCGTGCGTCAAGCCCTGGAGCTTCTTCCTATTCGCATCGACGTCCAATCTGTTGCCCTTTCCGTACTGAATCTTGTCCTTCTCAATCTTGATGAGTTGGTCGTAATACTCCTCAGTCGCATCGTTGAAGGCTTTAGCGGAATTCTCTCTGAGGTACGCCACGAACTGAGCTGTAGCCTTGCGCAGTTTTTTCTGCTCGCTTCGGTATTCCTTCTCAAGTTGTTGGACTCGTTCTATACCCTTTTGTCGCAAGGTCACATCGCTTGCGTTGGCTCTGAGACGTCGCTCAATTTCTTGATCCTTGACCTTTTCCTTGGTCTCTTTGAGTTCATACAAGAAGTGCATGTGCTCCTGCCATCGATGTTTGCAATTCTTACAAGTCTTTTTGTTCTCCTTAAATGCCCGACAATTAATCAGTTCTGCATGTCCCACACAGTCTTCAACGACGTCTTTAAGGTTGCAATCGTCGTGACAAATTGTCTTGTAGACCTGGACAGGCTCGCCATCCGGATTGGTCCTCAACTCGCAGCAATGTTTGTTTTTGCACACAGTCCGAGGCTTATCGAGCTTCTTAGGAACCATTTTAATCCTTTCGAGATGGAGTCTCTTTCGGAGTTCATCTCCACTCAGGCGTGTATCATTCAACTCTTTCATCTTCTCATCCAGAAGACCAAGATTCTTTCTGATCTCCTGAGAAATCTCAACCATTGGAATCATCAAGTGACCAAGCGTTTCGCGAGCACCTTCCATGCTGAGTGTTTGCCTGATCTCATGCGGCTTGAGGTCGTCTATATGCGAAAGAAGTCTCAAAGTTTCTGCTCTCGATTTGTCCCAGCTCTCACGAGAACTTCTATCGTCTTCTCTAACACCTTGAAAGTATGCCGCCAGGTAGTGAAAGCTTTTTGCATCAAAGCTGTATGTATTTGCGCGGCATAAGGTCAGGTTAACGCTCGTATCTCTTTTCAGTAGGTTTTGAAGCGGTTTGAGACAGTCTCCTGGGGCATAGTTGGAAATGAGGGTATGTGTGAATCCAAACACGATGCTTGCGACAGCGCTGCGATGAAGATGGGATAGTAACTCTTCAAAGCAGAACTGGAAGGTGGCCGATATGCGAGTTTCGTTGGTTTTCAGGAGGATCAATATTCCATGAAGCTCTTCATACCTTCTCAGACTGTTCATGATGTCTTTGATGTTCTTTTTGTCTTGATCAGGACCTCGGGTGTCGCCGATACCTGGAGTATCAATGATGCGGTACTTGGTATTTCCATACGTCACTCTGTACACCGATGTCTTTTGTGTCGCAGAATTCCCAGTGCTGCCATCGTGTTCATTGTCTCCGGAGCCAACACGAATCGTCCGGTTCTCAATTTCCTGGTCTGGGTCCGATGAGTTGTAATGGCTGACTGAAAAGGAACACGGAACCTCAAAAACGAGACTCCGAGCAGATTTTGCGTCATCAAAGGTCTCAAACTTGAGGAAGTTGATGAAAGAATTGATAAAAGTTGACTTGCCAACACCAGTCTGACCCAGCACTAGGATATTGCGATATTCCTGCCGATTTGATCTTTTTAGGGGACGATAAAGATCAGCCGAATTGTAACGATCGAATCCGCGCCCATGACTATCGCTATTGCATTTAAAGTCCCATGCGCTGTAAGGAGCTGAACCACAGTCGCAGTAGATGCGATCATCCATTGCAAACTCAAGAAGAGTATCGCAAGTGGCGCAGGTCCATTCACGACTCAAGTGAGAGTCACAAGATATTCCAGGACAGGGGATCTTGACCAAACGGCCCTCGGCCGGTCTCCGTGCATCAAAATCGAACTCGCCAGATTCACAACGAGCGATACACTTCTGTGTACGTCGCCGATGTTCTGCTCGTCTGGTACGAGTACCAGGGTTTGCAGGCATATCATGGTATTGCGAAAGCTCAATTACTGGTTTCGTGATCCTCTGCATTGGACCAAAGATTGGGGCTTCCAACTCTCTGTACTCTGATGGAGCATCGCAATCGACAATAAACACCTGATTTTGGTTCTGGGGGTTGTGAAGGAACTCCCGTAAAGCCGTGCACTGTTCGTTCCATGAACTTGAACTCTTGAGCACAGCATTATTAAAAAGGAACTGATATGGAGGAGGATCACGAGACAAAGTGCGCTCATTGATACATGCGCCATTGAAACCGATATATGTCGCTCCGCTGTTGGAAGATTCCTCAATGAATTTGAGCTTGTCGCTTTGCTGACCAGCAATCGTAGAGATCCCTTTGGGATATGACTCGGTAGCAGCGTGTAGCTGTTGGAGGCGATGTTCATCCATTGTACCATCTCTGATACCCAAGATAATCCTTTGTAGACCTCTTTGCAGGTCTTTTCGGTGCGCATCGAGCCGAGTGATTGCCGCATCAACCTCGTTGATGTGGTTCCTCGCAAGGTATTGTTCCCTACCCACAAGCGACTGTCTGTACTCTTCAAGTCTCTCCTTACTAGCATTCCAGTCATCAAAAAGAGCGAAGAAAGGATCGACATCTGCGACGGCTCTCAGGGCTTGGTGTGGGTTGGGAACAACCTGTGCACCAGGCATGAATCGATGGAGCACTTGTATGGGAAGTAAAGTGTATTCAATTGGGTACCCTGCGCCACCAGCAGTACGTGTGATTTGCTGCGGGCCCAGTTGAACAAATCTGCACATGATAGGCAGACTTTGTTTGCGGATACCATAATCCCGTTGGATGTCAGTATAGAGGATGAACTCGTAGCTGAGCTTGAGTCGATGGCTTGCCAGATTATCGCTGAAGTCGAGCGAATCAATGGACCTGACAATGGAATTCAGCTCTGCCAAGTCTCTTTGGAAGTCAACTTCCAGGGACATCCGTTGACTTGAATCGAGTATCTGATGCCTCATTGTCATGATGCTTTGTAGTCCCCATCGGACACTGGTGACCACATGGGTACTGCGATCATCCCCTGGGAGGAATACCCTTCGTGAAAGTGCATTTCTGAATGTTGGCTCGTGGAGATCGATGATATCCTGGTAGGTATTGAAGAAATGCTGGACAACACCATAGAACGTATCCCCATCTGGGATGCTGTCTTTCAGAAAGTTGGCAGATCCCTTGAGGTCAATCAAACCGGATAGAATGCTTGCTGCAAGATTGCTGCTAATACCCATTTCTCTGAACCTACTCGCATGGTCGGATCCTACACCGGTTCCATCCCGCAGCTGTTGAGGGAACGGGCAAGGGGTTCGCAAGATGGCTCCTTGTGGCGGATTCGGTGGCAAGATAGTCGATGGAAGAAACTGGTCAAGTCTTGCATCGTAAAGTGTGCCGATTGGAACTTGTTGGCCAAGAGCCGGCCGAGTAGTTTCGGTCATCTTGTCTCAGGTAACGATGAAGGAAGTTTCTGCTTAGCTGCTTGACACTGGTGTAGAATGAGGATGCTTGAAGGGAGTATCGCACCGTTCCCTTGACAGCTTAAATATTTCGACGAGGCCGAATTACCCTTGCGAGCTTGTACGCCAGCTACCGTCTGCCATTTGTGTCTGCCTTGAGTACGAGCGGTCTCAGCCGACAACACTTACGTGCAACATGAACACTGGCAGCCGGCTTGTAAGACTGAACACCAATTTCACCGCCACCTGATTAGACGTTGCACCATGACTGGTATTTGTCACCGAGACAACACCTTCTGACGCAAGCTCCCAGTATTGGGAGATCCCCATTGGATCTCTCACCTAGGAAGCAAAGAGGCTCAAGGTCAGGGCGAGGCTTCACGCATGCTCAGGTAACCTTAGGGTTGACAGCATGTGGGTTGAAACGTATGACA
Organism: Fusarium burgessii; assembly: GCA_002980515.1. NCBI lineage: Eukaryota > Fungi > Ascomycota > Sordariomycetes > Hypocreales > Nectriaceae > Fusarium > Fusarium burgessii. The sequence continues at coordinate 1,624 of PVQA01001260.1, read as the reverse complement.
AGGTTTTGTAATCACCTATGGTGACAGCTTCATGACGGATGCCTTCGAGCGATACTGGTATTTCGAGAAACATTCGTAATTGATCACAAATGGCAACTGGCACCTTAACAGGCAGACAGAGGACAGTCCGGACTGCCTTGAGAATGCTCAGTCGTATAGGACGCGACTCGTGACCTTGTTTGTGTAAATGGCGAGACGGCTTGGTGCTTCTGTTGTTGCTGTATCACGATGGCATCGAAACCAAAGGGTGCCAACTCAGATGGAAGCAAGTATTCTCAGTCGACATCGAACAGCTGACCAGGAACTTGTTAGGCGGAAACGCGTTTGAGATGGTCACTTGCGACATGTCCTCCGAGTCCCTGAGCCTTGACACAGCACTCCAGACGAGCGACGATAGAAAGCATGTTACTCATATGATGACTTGGGAATACCGCCGGCTTCAACAATCCACGAGACTTTGACCATCATTTGTGCTCAAGTTGGAGAGATCGAACTCTTCTCCGTTCTTGAGCCAACGCAAGGGTGCAAAGAGTCCTGGCAACAGCCAAACACGAGCATCGAGCGCTCTTAAAATCATCGGACGGCTTGACCTTCTTCGTCGAGTCCATCGAGTCTCGTGCTCTGGAGGGTTGAGTTGTGACCAAGGTAAGGAAGGAGGTGTGTTTTGTTGGTGTCGAATGCCCTGCAGCTGTCCAATGTATGGGGGATCTGTTAGTTGTCAGTACATACGACAACCGGGCGGTTTTTGGTGTTAAACCGAGTACTGTGCATAGAGTCTTTCTTGTCGTTATGAAGGCGTCAAGTTAGCAACGGTATGCTACAGCGTAGTCGCTGGACGTATCATATTAGTATCCCTGCATGAGGAATGGCGGTCGACATATTTTTGCGTTAAAGATGACATTGCCAGAGACGTGGATGCAGCTTCTTGGTAGATGATGGCCGAGAATGCAGTTTGTTTAAGATGCGGAGATTGAAGTATTTTGTCTGGTTGAAGACCCGGGTTGATTCGGATCGCGCACTTGTTTGAAAGAGATCACGGAAGGAGCTACCAGAGTGGTCTTCATTGGTAACTCGTTGCTTTCAGCGTCCTTCTAGGTCAACTCATAATTGAGGGTGGTCTTAGTACTCTTTCCGACGACAAGCCTCTTTTTGTTACACAGCAAACACGCAAACACAGCCAAATAAAATTCCTCATAAACAGCTTTTCGTTCTTCGTTTCTCAGACACACATTTGGCCAAACGATTTCATCCTGAGCGCACTGGCCCGACACCTCGTCACTTTTCGCTTCGAGTCGGATTCACGCCAGTTGAGCTTCTTTCAGATGGTTAAAGTCTTCTTTCATCCACGAGATAAATGCCACTTGGCAATCTTATCCCTTAGATGCCGTTGAAAGCATCGTTTAACTTTCGACCAAGGAGCTCGTGCAACAATCATTCAGTGTCGCAGGGTAGGCATTAGTAATCTAGCTATATGCTTTAAGTAACTCTGCGGGATGGAATACCCCGCACAAGAGATAACTTAAGACATCAATCAACATATTTTTGCTGCTGCTCAACACATTCTACTTTAAACCCTTTAAGCACGCTCAGTGCGACAGCTATGAGCCCTGACACTCTTTCATTG